>QEPC01007559.1:7826177-7859428 GCA_003113815.1 Sphenodon punctatus | reverse complement strand
CCGTCCCCCGGGGGGCTTGGGTACCCTCAGCCTCAACCCTTCCTTGATAGTGTGTGTGACCTATCCCTTCCCTAGGACCCCCGCACCCACAGGGGCCCTCCCCGTTTCCCGCACCAGCGAGCACCCCCTTTTCCCTTGTGTGGACCCCTGGGGCACGTGTGGCGTGGGTGAATTCGTGGGGGCTAAGGAGTTGCCTTTGCAACAGCACGCACGAGTGGGGGCTCACTCAGGGCCTTGCTGTCTCCCCCCCTATGATGAGATAGGCCGCCGCTTATTCCCAAGCCAGCGGCCCTATTACAACCTGAGGGGTGTCTTTTCCAGTCAGAGTGTTGCCCCCTCGCGAGCGTGCAGGGGATTCCAGAGACCGTCTCGCCGTTTAGTCAGGTCCACCTTCCTCCTGTTCCCATCCCCCCTAACAGTAGGACATTTTCAGAGTGGGTGGGGGCAGTGTTGGCCCCACTTCCTCTCTCTCCTGCTCTGGAAATTTCCTAGTGGTGCTTGGGCTGCTTGCAGAAGGGAAGAGCCCCTTCGATCCGTGGTAGCTAAGCCCCTGCCTTCATAATTAAAGTCAGTGGGACTCTTGCTATTGGTTTCAATGGGTGGAGGATTTGTATCGCAAGTATAAAGAAACAGATGTGTTATCAGGGCCAGCCTTAGGCTAAGTGGGGGCCCAGGGTGGGGAAGAAATGTTGGGGTCCTATATTTTGTGGCCAGCAGGCCTAGAGACACTCCCCGGCCTGGGGGCCGCGCACTGCCTGGGATGGGGGAAGGGCACTCCCCTCTGCCCATCCCCAAGCCTGAACGACCAATTGGATTCTGAATCGGATCACTTACCTGATCCGCTGCTGCCACCTCCGGCCTGGGCCCCGCATCGGGGCTTGGAGCTTCAGGCGGGGTAGGCACCATGGCAGCTGATTAAATCTGCCGCAGCGCTGCCTGCCACCACTGGCAGTGCTGCTGCCGCCCCCACTCTGCTGCCTGTCACAGACAGTCTCAGCCAGGGGAAATGAGGGAGAGAGAGGCAGAGGCCCCACCTCTCCCTCATTTCCCCTGGCTGAAACAGCCAGGCAGTGGAGGGGGTGCCAGCGACGTGAAGGAGAGGCGGGGCCAAGTGAGGGAAGAAACAGAGGCTCCGCCTCTCCCTCACTCCGTGGGTGCCCCCCCTGTCTGTCAGTCTCTTGGCCAGGGGAAATGAGGGAGAGGCGGGGCCTCTGCGTCTTTCCAACATTTCCCTTGGTCGAGGCCTGAGAGTGTGACAGGCAGTGGAGGGGGGGGCACGGGGTGTGGGAGAGGCGGGGCCTCTGCCTCTCCCTCACTCCTGCTGCCCCCCCACCCGACTTGACCCAAACATACACATATTGTATATATATATATTATTATTATTATTTATTATTTTAAAATCCAACTCAAACCCACCCGCGGGGGCCCGCCCAAGCACGGGGCCCTGGGAGGCCACCCCTATCTGCCCTGCATTAAGTCTGGCCCTGCGCATTACCAACAGCCTGAACAGTGGGTAACCTACAGATTGATGAGGGTTTAATTTACTATTTTTAACTTGTCTTTGGTATCTACACGTTTTCTTCCCAGTATAAAGTAAATACCAACCACTGAATCTATATCATATTTTTGGATGGATGAAGTTTTCATAACAGTGGCCCTGATCCTATTCCCTGCAGAGCTCGCGTGGAGGGGTATGCGTGCATGTGCGCGCGGTTTCTGCGGGTCTCAGTGCACCAGCTATGGGGCTCCATGCGGTTTGCGCAGCAGCTCCACACGCATAATGCTCCACAGGAAATGGGATCGGGGCCAGTGTTTGTACCATGTGATCCCTTAACTGACTGTTTAGCACCTGTGCAAATCCAATACACCTGAGTGTGACTCAAGCAGGTGCTAAGTCGCTAATTATAATTTCTTTTTTTTCTTTTTTTAAAATTCTCTTTATTGTTTTTTCCCCAAGTTATAACATTCACCTCATTCAACATTTTGCTCGGGGACCTAAGGTTACAGCATCGGTCCCCTTCAAACCTAATCTATGTTACAAATAATTCAGATTTTTGTTAAACATAGTGATATTCTTTTTTCATTTGGATCTAAGTCTCATTGGATTAACTCCCATATACAATTCCACACAGCATAAAACTCTTCCATTTCCATTTGGAGTTCAGCCTGAATCCGCTCCACGGTTAAAGTCAGCCAGAGTCTTTGTTTCCATTTTTTTATAGATGGTTCGACAGTCGATTTCCAGTTACATACGATGGTGTATATTGCAGCAAGTCGAAGTTGTTGACATGCGCTTAGCCTTTCTTTTGTTGCACTTAGTTTAGGAAAGATACCCAACAAAGCCTAAGTCGCTAATTATAATTTCTATAGCAATTTCAGTGTTCAAAGTACTTTACAATCCTGTCTACTTCACCCTCATAACAACCCTGTCAAGTAGGTTTTCATCACTCCCAGTTTACAGATGGGGAACTGAGGCTGAGAGATAACAGCTTGCCCAAGGCCCCCCAGTAAGTCCATGGCTAAGACAGGATTTGAATCCTTAGCCACTAAGTTACACTGGTTATAAGTTCTAGTATTATCATTAAACATCCAGACGAGTGAGCCTTTAATATTAGCGTTTGCTCGCACTACGCCCTCCCCGTTTTCAATCTCACCATGTGTTCCCTAGTCTCTCTTAGTTGTGTTCAGTAGCAATGCGTTCACACAACTGCGGATTCCCCTGCTTTTAAATGGCCCACTCCCTTGCATCATGCAGTAGAGAACAAAGGATCATCAAGGAGTACAGGAAGTGGTCAGGATCTCACTCCACCTTTAAAATTTGGGTTTGTGCCACTACCGATTCCTAAAGATTGGGTGGTCTTAGGTAAGCACTCATTACCCCCCCCCCCAAATCATGCATGCTGCAAGAACTGCATGGGACAATGTCGCCCTGCAGCATACAGGATGGGTGGGTGATGAGTGGGGATACGCTTGTCTAAAAACATCCACTGGGTTCTTACAAGTGTTTATAGATGCTGGCGTTTTGTAATGTGTGAATGCACTATTCCTCTGTTACGCAGCGAGCTCTCGCAGCCTTGTAAGACCCACCAGATGTGACTCTTACAAGGCTGCGAGATCTCGCTGCATAACAGGGGAATAATGTGTTCACACGTTACAAAACGCCAGCATTTATAACACCTGGTATTGTCTCGAGTTCGTAGAAGGACCCATTTTTGTCATGTATAAAAGCAGTCCCAGTGTTTTGTCAATGAGCCTGTTTGCAATATGAGATAGCCCCAGTTCTCCGCAAGCTAGAGGATCCCGCAGAGTAATAAATGGGAAAATTTTCACTGACTTTCTGCCAAGAGAGAAAATCAACAGATCAGAAAAGTGAGGGGAGACCAGGGTGGTGTGCTCGGTGCGTGGCATGGGCTGCTTGCCCATGTTACACAATTTTACATTACTTTGTATCTTGCATGATATTTTGTAACTTGTGCACATGCCTTTACTCATTTGCTCATTGATGCAAACGAGTTTCATCATCATTATTATTATTATTATTAACAAACATTTATATAGCGCCAGCAGTGTACCTGGCACTTTACAAAGTATGGATGTCAGGGCAGAGAAATCCAGCTCTGACACGTGAGTTCTGTATTACGAGATTGGAATGTGTGCATGGGGTGAGTTCTGTATTATGGGAGATTGGAATGTGTGCATGGGGAGAATTCTGTGTTATGGGAGATTGGAATGTGTGCATGGGGTGAGTTCTGTATTACAAGAGATTGGGATGTTGCATGGGGTGAATTAAACGTGAATTTAACTTACTTTTAAATTACAATGTGTGCATGGATCCTCTAACAGAGCCTTTAAGGTCACATGACTTTGCAAGGGCAAAAAACCCGGACAGGAAATAGCATGGACGTGCAGCCCACCGCCCCGAGCTGCTGTGCAGGATGGGGCGGTATAAAAATCTAATAAATGAAAATGAATGAATGAATGAGAAATCTTACGTTAATGCTGATTTTGTGTCTGATAGAATCCCACGTGAAAATCAGCATGTGGACAGGCAGCCACAGACTCTCTCCTTGGCATGCTCTTTCTTGGTGTCTCTAGCACGGACCTCCTCGGTGGTATGGCATGCTGCTTCCCCACCACTATGTATGCTATGCTGTTTTCTTGCATTCACAACTGGGGCTTGTGTGTGTGGTGAGGGGGAGTGGTGCGGCTACTTCCCTGCTATACAACCAATTTGTTGGTAACCGCTTCTTCCCCCACCTTTCCCTAGTGCAAGCCCTGTGTTGGGAACTTGCACTAAGAGAGGAGAGCACTTCCACTTGTTGATCAGCTGGTTCCACAGGCACAAGGAGCACTTTCTCCTCCACCCACAGTGCAAAGTCTTAGCTTGAGGGTTGTGGAGGCAGGTGGGGATGAAACCCATGTTTATATTTTGTCTAGGGTAGGGAGCTGCCAGCGTCCCTGTGCGTTCACACACTGGGTGGGACGTGGCACTACTACTGGAGCCACGAACATCCACCAGCTAGGGTTGCTGCTGGCTAGTCGGACTGTGAGCGTGCGTCCATGCATGTGAGGGGGTGGGATTTATTGAGCATCCTTTTTGGCCACTTAAAATGTTAGAAAGTGTGCTACATGCCAGGTGTATTGGAAGGGAAAACTACATGATACTATGAGGGGCTTGAGGGTTGCCCCCTTTGGTCGTTCTTTAACCTGACACTTCCATTTTGGCCTATGGGAGTGTCAGGTAAAAAAAACCCAAAAAAACCACCACAGGTGGCAACCCCCAAATGGCTTCTATAATCCCTGAAGAAGATAGATTAGCAGAGTGCTGTGGCTTTATCTGGTGGTAAGAACAATGATAAATTAAACCTCCATCATGCGCAACTCTTAAACGGAAGTGGCCACCTACTTGTTCTAAAGCACAGCAGCTGTACAATAATTAGCAGTCCCTCCCTGATTTGCTGCCTCTAATTTACCTCTCTCCAGTGCAGCTTTGTCCCCTGGAAAGTTTTACAAAGCTTTTCTGATCTTTTTTTTTTTTTTTTTTTTAAAAACACCATCTAGCCTGTCGTCTCATTTTCCTAATCTGTTACAACTTTTGTAATTGCTTTCTGTCTGTGTTTGACATGACTGCACACCTGATGCCTAGCTCCGTTGGATCCGGTTATCATTGCTAACGCTCTACATTTACTGGAATCAACATGAGTCTATTATTCCCCTTCTCTCTGCTCTTTTAAATGGCTCCCATTTTCTTCCCCAGCTGAATGAGAGTCCATGCACTTAATTTTGCTTGACATTGTCTCAAGCTTTTTTTTTTTTTTTCCATAGCTCATATTTTATGCTACCTTGTCCTTTACCACAAGAGACCATGATTACTAAACCTACTGATGTATTATGATAAAGGACTAAGCACTCACCAGACATCCTGGAATTTATCATACCTAGAATCTCAATAAGGCGGGAGAGATAAAACTGTTTTTTATTGCCTCCAGAAACAGGCATATTGATGCTGTCTTTAATTCTTATTCTTGTTTTCACTTAATTAAGTTTCCCCTCACGGAGCTCTGGCTTCTTTGCAGGTCTCTTTGCACTCACACAATGTGCTTGTTGAGTGGGTGGTGTAACACAAACCCACATACTGAATTTTGTAGACAGGATAGGTAGGTGCTTAGGGTGCCAAATGTAAGAGGGCAACAAAATGAACCAACAGTGTTTTCTCCTCTGCCTACTGTGCAAGCACTCAACTCTGGAACCAGAGTGCCCTGGGATCATTTTGTTGTTTTCTTGCATATTCACCTCTGGGGCGTGGGTGGGTGGAGTAGAGAATCAGTGACGATGCTTCCTCGCTACAAAGCTGATTGGTTGGTAAAGAAGACAGCTGCTTCCTCTGCTGCCTACAGTGCAAGTCCCCAACTTGCATTGGGAGAGGGCGAGAGCACTTCCACTTGTTGATCAGTTGTTCAGTGGCTTTTTTCCAGTGCAAAATCCCAAGTTGAGGGTGCAGAGTAGGGATGTCAACCCACACCAATTTTTGGTTGCAGATTAGTTATGGTATGGTTCCCCGCAGACTTAATTATGGGCTTTGGGTACAGACCCGTAATTAAATAAACAATTTACCCCCGCAACTCCCAGGGCTCATCTTTCTAGCCCCCACCCTCCCGGGACCTTTGTATGCTACTTACTGGCCTCAGAGGGCTTGATTGAAGGTCCAAGGGACTCCTCTTGTGTGGAGGAGCCCCCCAGCAGGCTCCCTCACCGTGGCACTCTGTGGAGGTCCTTGCTCCATAGTGCACATGTGCAAAATGGCTACTGGGGTCATTACATGTGCAGCTCTTTTCCAAAATGGCGCTGGCAGTGTTGGCGCCATTTTGGAAAAGGGCAGCTGTTCTGTGCATGTGCAAATGGCGCCGTTCGTGCATGAGAAGAATGTCTGTCCTTTTCCTAAAGTGGCACCAACGCTGTCAGCACTGTTTTGGAAAAGTGCTGCGCATGCGCAAAATGGCCCCAGCAGCCATTTTGTACATGCGCACTGTGGAGCAGGGACTGCCACAGAGTGCTGCGGTGAGGGAGCCACCAGGGGGCTCCTCCACACAGGAGGAGCCCCCCGTGTGCCATCAACCAAAGCTCCCGGACCTTCATTCAAGGATCCCAGACCTTCATTAAAGCATTCCGAGGCCAGTAAATACCATACCAGGGCCCTGGAGGGTGGGGTGGTGGAAAACCCAGGTCCGCAACAGTGAATCAGCAGTTTGCGGATCGCTGTTATGGACTGGTATGGATTACTCCATATCAGCCCGTTACAGGCAGTTGCAGATTAATCTGTAGTTGACATCCCTATTGCAGAGGCAGGTGAGGGTGTGACACACCTTCATATTCTGCCTATGATAGTGAAATGTGTAAATCCAGCTCTACATGGACTCGAATCTGGCCATGGTCATCCATGCTTTTATTACCTCGAGACTGGATTACTGCAGCGCGTTCTACATGGGGCTACCCTTGGTATTGGTTCGGAAGCTGCAGCTGGTGCAGAATGCAGTAGACTGTCTCTTAAGGGGGACGGGCTGACGCGCGCGTATAACACTGGTGCTTTGCTCTCTGCACTGGCTGCTGGTAGGTTTCTGGGCCCAATTCAAGGTGTTGGTGCTGACCTTTAAAGCCCTAAAAAGCTTGGGCCCTGCCTATCTGTGGGACTGCCTCACCCTCCGCGTCCTGGACTGGCCCCTGCGGTCAGCTGGGGGTGCCCTCCTCAGGGTTTCCTGGGTGTCTACTATGAGGAGAGCATTGTCCGTGGCTGTGCCGTGACTGTGGAACTCCCTCCCATTAAAGATCCACTTCGCTGCCGACCTCCCCTCTTTCCGCAGACAATGTAAGACCTGGCTGTTCCGCCGGGCCTTTCCCAAGGGAGATGGGATGGGTGGGTTGCGTTGCGGGGCGGGATGGGGTCTTACATTGTTTTAATTGAAATTATTATGGTTTATTTTAACGTTTTAATGTTTTGAAATGTTTTAATATATTGTGAGCTGCCCTGAGATGCCTGAGGCAGGAGGGGGCAGCATATAAAGTGTAAAAATAAATTAATAAATTAAATACTTGCATGGGTAGAATCCTGCTCCATTGTCTAATGGAGTAGAAATAGGAAGACTTTTCCAGGCTGGCGTCCTAATCCTGCCATGAGGTCTGTGTGGAGCCTCACTGACTTTAGTAGGACTCTGCATGGACAAAAGATTCCAGTGTCAAAGAAGCTCTCACAACCCCTAAGCCCTTACTAGAACAACTAAGGACTGAAACTTCAATTCTCGTGTTCTAGCTATTTCAATGAGAATCCGGATTCTTGACTTGTTCTTGCAAACGAGAATGAGCCAAGAATTGCCCAGATACTCACTAAGAAAAGCGAGAATCTTACAAATGACCTTCCTCCCCCAGGCCCAAATCTTGGCTGACTCACCTGGCTGCCTCTCCGGATCAGCTTCTCTGCTCTGCTCAGCTTCTCTGTGGGGGGCAGGAGGGAAGTGAGGAGGCAGTTTCATATCCAGGGGGAGGGGGTGTGTGTCATTATGCATGAACAAAATGGCTGCCGAGGCCATACTGCGCATGCACAGCTCTTTTCCAAAATGGCACCAGCAACATTGCCACCATTTTGGAAAAGGGAAGCTCATCTATGTATGCATGAACAATGTCATGCATGTTCAGAACAGCTGCCCTTTTCCAAAATAGTTTGACACTGATGGTGCAACTTTGGAAAAGTGCTGCGCGTGCACAGAACAACGCTGGAGGCCATTTTTCACATGTGTAGCTATAATATATGCAAGCGATCTTGTGAGATTTCACACTGGGGCCAAGATCTTAGTGAGATCTTGGTCTCAGTCAAAATCTCACAGATATCTTGTGAGAATCAAAATAGATTTTTTTTCATCTCTAGCCCAGCTGCATTTTCCATGTGATAGTTTGAGAATCTATCCTTTGTTGTTAGTGAAATGAAGCTGCTGTGGGATCAGTGAGAAGTAACGATGCAGGGAGGCTCAGTGCTATTTTTAAAGTCCCTTTTCAGCAAAGAGGCACAATTTAAATAAATGGCATGTTGGTTTTTTTTTATTAGGCAAGCAGCACTCTGCATTATAACCCCCCCAGAATTCTATGGCCTGTAAGTGGGTTGGTTGGTCTTGGTGGTTTGGCAGTCTATTGTGATTGTATTTTGGGTAAGGTGAGGAATGTGTCCAAATTTGGTGAGATTCGGTTGAGAAATGAAGAAGTTATGGCAGTTTGATTGGTTGTGTGTGTTTTCTTTTTCTCTCAAGGCAATGGAGTGTGTGTTTGGGGGAGGGATTACGTGTGTGTATGCTCTCTCTCTCACACACACACACACACTCACACACACACACACACACACACACACACACACACCATTGCCTTGAGACGCTCTGTAACGTCAACACAAGTAAATATCAACAAAACCTCACCCTGAATATTGTGTGTGTAGAGTCAGACAACAATTTCCCCCCCTACACTTGATATGAGCACTTGGCAGAGTCCAGCACTGGCAGCCCTAGAAAATATTGTTGGCACAGAAATATCAATAGATTTCCCATGCTTCAGGTCACTATCTGGCTTCTCAGGAAAAGATGCCTGATGTGACCCAAATAGTTAAACAGGGAGCCCATGCCAATTGGTTTGTGGCTCATCAGCAACTGATGAGATGGGGTCTAATGGAGTCAGGGTTTGAAAGATGCTGCAGGGCTGCAGTCCACATACTGTATCAGGGTTATGTGGAAGAGTGTGTGAGGAGGACCCAGATTTGAGAAGCACAGTGACACTTGCTGATAAAGTGGGGAACTATTAGTCTGGCCTTGGTAGGGCTTCGATCAGCAAAGCTGCTGTTGCATTGTTGCATGAGAACTCCAAGGCCTGGGAACAAATGTCAGCCAGACAGCAACCCCCCAGACACTTTCCCATCTCCCAAAGAATGAGGGAAGTCCCCCATCCCCCCCCACCGGTTGCTGGGTGGGGGCATGATCCTGAAAAGGGGAGGTGGAATTACTTAGTGGTAGGGATGGGCGAACAGATCGCAGTTTGGGTTTGGCCATTCGGTTAGTCCATTCGGTTCGGCTGCGTTCGGTTAGTTCACCGGGTTCGGCCGTTCGGGAAATGTTGTTATGGGTGGGTTTTTTTGTTTTTTATAAAAAAATTTGGCTTTTTATTGGGTTTTATATCGTGTTCTTTTGTTTTTTCTTTGGTTTTTTGTTTTCATATGGGTTTTTTTATTTATTTATTTTATCTAATATTATATCTATCTATCTACACTAAATCTAACTGCTATTAACTATTCTAAATGCTATGAACTAAATGGATTATCTAATAAGTACACAGGCCTACTCCTACAAACACTAAAACTAAATCACTAACGCTATCTCTATCACTAAGCTAGCTCCTACAACTTCTATCCCTAACCTATCTCTCTCTCTATATATATATATATCTTTCTATCTTCATGTATATGGGATGGGGGGAGGGGGAATCACAAACACAAGGTTTCAGTTTAAGGTTTAAGTTTCATTTCAGTACAAAACTGAAATGAAACGTAAAGCAATCTAATAATCCTACTCAATGCCTACTGTTCAGGAACAGCAACTAGCTCAGAAGGTGTTGTGAAGGGGGGAGGCAGATAGTTTCATTTCTTGCAAGCCTCTCCATCCCTGGTGCCTGGAAGTCTGTTCCTCAGTGACTAGTACTACCCCTCCCTGTCATGTTTGACCTTACAGTGAACCTTTTTTTGTCACCCAAACGCGATCCGAACTGACCGAACTGTTCGGTCATTTCGCCGTTCGGAGTGAGTTCGGTTCGGCCAGTTCGTGTTCAGAAGTTCAGTTCGGTTCGGTCGTCTGAACAGGGTGAGTTCGGGCTGAACTTCCGAACTGCGTTCGCCCATCCCTACTTAGTGGTTGGTATTGATGGGTGGCTTGGAAATGTTTCTTGCATGACATAAGCTCACAAAGGGTTATTTTATTTTTCTGATGTTCAGAAACACACTCCCCTAGCCACAGCTTCCCATTGCTCCATCTCCCTTCTCTCTCCCATTTCCCTCCCTCTCTCTCTCTTCTTTCTCTCTGGCCTATTGCTCCTAACGTATATTTTTACTTGGGACATGACGGTGAGTTGATGGCTTAAATTACAAGATGTAGGAAGAGAAGGGATTTTATTAACGTGTTGAGAGATGTAAATTCCTTTTCAATGGCTTTCTGTCTGCTTTTGCTTATGCTTATGTTGTTTTCCTGATGTTGGCTGTTCCTTTTAGATGTTATTTTCTGGTTCTTATAACCCGAATATGGTGGTTGTTGAATGTGTTCTTGCTTTTTAAATTTTTTCATGCAGGACAAGTTAAGGCGAGAGCCTACGTGATTGTTAGACACTGAATGTGAGAGCCTTAACTGTCCATCTTCTTATTTTTTGGTGCTTAGTTCAATATTTGTGAGGATTCTCTGATTCTTTTTTTCTGGTGGTTTTTTGGTTAGTGAGTTGATGTGTGAGCCTTAATCTTCCATTTCTTTGTTTTTTTTTAGTTTGTTTGGTTTGTGAAACGCTCTTTTATATTTTGCTGGAGGTTTTTGGTTTTTAAATTTGTTTTTTTCAGTTTTTTTATAGTGGAGGTTTTCGGATGGGATTATTCATTGGTCAAGAGGTTTTTTAGGTTTGAAAATGTGTGCGAGCCTTAACTATTCTTTTAAACCGGAGTTTTTTTGTTGGTAAATATATAATCCGTGTGGTCAGGGGCTCCTTCTAGAACTCCCTCCCTCCCGCCAGCTGGTTATGGCTTTTGTGCTATCATTAAAACAATTGCCAGCTAGCATATTTCTGGAGACTGGGGTGAGTCACTTCACCTGTAAGCTTAAAACACTGCAGGTTTTGATTTTCAGGGTAGGAAATGGTGGCCCATGGGCCAGAGCCTCCACTTGGATGTGCCCCCCTTCCAAGTGTGTTTTTAGACAAGCACCTCCCCACCCATCATGCATGTTGCAGGGCCACATTGGTGCCTTGGCAGTCCTCAAACATGCATGATGGATGGGTAATGGCTGGGGAGGTGCTTGTCTAAAAATACCCCAAGTAAACAAATCCCTTCTACCTTCTCTACTCTTCCCTGCAGGTGCTCTTTGTTTCCCATAGGGGGTGCTGTGTGCCACTGGGGAAGGGACAATAGAGCCTGAGGCGTGATAAGGAGAGAAGTTGTTGCTTGCTTGAGCCTCACAGTTCTTATTTCTTCCTCAATGGTGCAGAGAACCTGCAAGGGGAGCACATGCTGAGAGGACCTAGAAGCAGTATTAAGTGGGGAGAGGTTAGGCAGGGGTGCAGCTATACTAGGGACAGGAGGGGCATTTGTCCTGGGGCCCAAGCTGGGGGGGCAGAGGACCTAAGCTGGGGGTGGGGTGCCCACAAATTTTGTCCTGTTGTGACATGGCCGGGCAGAGACTGAGCTGAGCAGAAGCGTCTGCAGCATGTGGGACCCAGCCAGTGGATGGCTCAGGACAGAGAAAGCACCAGTGGTGGTAGTGGTGGCCTCCAAGGCTCAGGTGCAACAAGCGGAAGGAGGGAGAGGCACCATGGTGTCAGGAGTCTCTCTGGAGTCAGAGCAGCGGACTCACCATGTAAGCTGACAGTTTTCTGCAATAAGGATGGTGGGGTGGGGTGGGGGAGGGGGGAAGAAAGGGAGAGGATGGTGACGGGGGGAGGAGGAGAGTCAATTTCTTGCACCTGGCCCATTCCAACCTAGCTATGCCCCTGACTGAGGTTAGGGTATGTTCCCCTTCATTAAAATTATCCCAGTTGTACTCCTGGTACAGGGCCAACCTTAGGCAAGGGTGACAAGGAGCTATGCCCCATGCCCCCTGTTTTCAGGGGCCTTGTGCCCCAGAACTCCCAGCAGTAACTGCAGGGCCCTGGAAGCTTCGGACGCAGCGGCTGTAGGGCTCCGGGAGAACCTTCAGGGTGACAGCAGGGTCTCTGCCTTTCCAGAGACTCCAGGGGCATGTGCTTCTTGCAGGGTCCATCGCTACTTTCCCCATGCACTTTTGCCCCTTCCAGTCCCCATGGTCCCTGCTCCCTCTAGCATGCAGGCACGCACACACGCCCACCTGCTGTGGCAGTCACACAGGTGGCACCTACTCATGTCCATGCAACAGACCTGTGTTGGCATGAGTGGGTGCATCTGATATAAAAAGGGCCAAAGTCCTCCTTCCACTTCTGTCTGCCAATAACTCTGCCAGTAGTGCTTAATTTTTTCCTTGCATATCTAGATGCCTGAACCTTATCTTCAAAAGTTGCCATCTCATTTGCCTTTCTTTCTGCTTGTACCAAACACATTTAGCTCTTTCCTTGCTTTGAATGAACATGTTGATACCATTTCCTGATGCACTTTATTAATTATTTGCTGGAGGAATCCTCTCCTTTGCCAGCTGGGAGGTTTGTTGTCTACAGGTTGCAGATGTTCTCTGCCATCTCTGGTGGCTTGCTCCTCTCCTCCTCTGTTGCATTGCTAACATTTGCCCTAACTCTCTCCCTGGGATTCCTTGATCAGTTACCCCCATCTACCATAGAGTTCTGCCCTTGCTTCATTGGCCAAGATGTATGCATATTCCAATTACCACTTAAGCACAATATTACTGGAAACTCTTTGAATGGTTTGGCAAATTTTCATCGTACTGTAGAATCATATAAGCTTTAATAAACAGCTTGGGTTTTTTTGGTTTTTTTTTAAGCAAGTAGCTGAATGGATAAAAAATTCCCCATACAATAGGACAGGAGTTTCCAAAAGAGAAGCCAAGACCCGAAACTGGGGTCACCACTTTGATACATGAGGTCCTGATGAAATTAAAGATGCACTTTTCCAAATGTTGGGTCACCAAGAATTTCTTGGGTATCTCAGCTGGGATAATAGTTGGGAAACCGTTTGTGGATGGGTGCAATAAGACAACTTGACTATGAAAAAAGGAATATGTAGATTCTGTCAGCATGGACATGGTCCTCTCATGGAATGGTGCCTGTGCTAACTACTAGCGCGCATACTACCCAGCCGGAGGATCGCTTTGTAAAAATGGCACTAGAGAAGAATTGGGTTGTATATAATCTCAGTCTGCTTGCTCATTTCCGCATATGATAGGATAATAGTCTTAGTGATTCATCATCCCAATCAAACTTTATTTGCACACACATTTCAAAACCAGCTGCAGAAGAGCAAAGAGAATGGTTTCTTTTTCTTTCTTTTTTTTTTTTAATTGACTACAGTCAGTAACAGGGGCACCATAAAGGTTTACAGGTTGCAACTCTTTGTAGATCAGCATCCAGCCACTGTGGGGTGTAGCTAATTGGCCCCAGCAAGACGGATTTCTGAGTCAGCTTTTATGGTGCTGTGTGTCTGAGCCAAGGAGCTTGCCTTGGAGGCAGCAAGGCTTCAGGGAGCCTAGTCCTGCATCACTGGGAATCGTGGGTGCTGGGAGGGGGTGCAAGTGGGTGTGGTTGCCCTCAGCTCCACCCCTTTTGAGCATTGTGGCATCATAATTCTTGGGAAAGGGGCCTGGTCATGTCAGAAAGGGGTAGGACAAGGTGGCTGGCTCTCCTGCTCCTCCAACATAATTCTACCAGTCCCTTTGCCCGGGGCCACTAGCAGGGATCTGTGTTTGTTGCATTTTCCCCATTTGCAGGGCCGACCCAAGGGTTTGAGGGGCCATGTGCCAAGCCTTGCTCCCGGGCCCCAAAGGCCAGTGGAACCTTATGACTGGCAGAGCTCTAGGGAGGGGCTTGTACATTGTAGGCGGAGCCCTGGCAGGGCTCTAGGGAGGGGCTTGTTCATTGTAGGGAGAGCCTCCAAAAATCCAGCAACAAAGAGTTTTCAGCGTTAAGATGTGATGGACAGAACATTAGTTTACACTGGGAACTCCTTGGTGCTGAGTAAAACCCTGCCACTTGGAGACTGAGAGAACCCTCCTGCTAGCATCTCATCCAGTAAGTGGATGGGACTCCAGTAGGACAACTCTCTCTCCATCAGTGGTAGTGCCACAGCAGGATAAAAATATCCTGTTCACATATTTAAAACATACAAAACCTCTGGGCTACATCAAAATAGCTGCATGCTATTAACAATACCTGATCACACAAGCATGTTCATATTTAGTAAAAATAGCATGTGAGGAGCCACTCAAAGACGAACAGAAGGTTGCTACCTTGTAAACAAGGTTCTTTGAGATGGCTCCTAACATTCTCACAACACCCACCCTTCCAGCCTCGCATGGAATTTTTCCCTTATATTTCTAGAAAGGGTTGGAAGGAACTGTCATTCTGAGGGGGGGAGATCACTTTTTATACTACAGGAGCTTGGGACCATCATGTGGCTATTATTTGAATATGGTGAGCATGCACAACCCAGTTGTGAGAATGTTGGGTGCCATCTCGAAGAACCTTCTTTACAAGGCTACAACCTTCTGATCAGCACATGGGGAGGAACTTTTTTGTAAACAAACAGCTTTATCTACCAGTCCGTGCTGCTGCAGCGCTACAGGAGGGAGAGGCAGGTGAGGGATGGCGTGCGGGGCGTTGTCGAAGGGGAGAGGGGGCATGTGTCAGCCGGCAGAGGGGGCCCAGGGTGGCAAAAAAACAACAAAAAAAGACAGGACAGGCGTCAGGAGGTGGGCTTTGCTACCAATGGGGGTGGCAACTGCCGTGGTGCCATGTGCCTGGGCGCTGGTGGCACATGCCTCGGCCGGCCCTGCCCATTTGCCACCAATGGGAGAAAATACAGTGAACACAGGTTCCTGGCTAGTAGGGAGATGGATGCCTACTAGCTGCAGGAGGGGGCAGACTTGGCTGGGAGAAATCCAAATCCAGGAGTGTCTGGTAAACTGTCCCTTCAGAAGGGGGACCAGTGAAAATGTAGGAACTGGGGAACTGATGCTGCTGCTGTCCTTGGCTATATCTCCCCTCTAATACTGCACACTTATGAAAAATAAGGGTGTCAACCTGCACTGATTTTCCAGTACGGATTGATACAGGTACAGNATGGGTACGGGTATTGTACAGAACCATCATTAAATCCAAAAAACAAAGCAGTTACCCCCACTCCATGGCTTGTCTTTCCCACTCCCCAACCTCTGGGACCCTGGTATGGTACTTACTGGCCTCGGGGTGGGCTTGATTGACGGTCTGGTGGGCTGCCGCTTGATTGAAGGTCTGGGGGGCTCTTCCTGTGTGGAGGAGTCCCCCTCCCCCCCCCGGGCGTGCTTCCCCTCACTGTGGCATGCTGTGGGGTCCCTGCTTCACAGTGTGCATGTGCAAAACAACCACTGGGGTCATTCTGCGCATGCACAGCTCTTTTAAAATGGCGCCGGCAGTGTCTGTGCCCTTTTGTAAAAGGGCAGTCATCCTGTGCGTGTTCTTATGGGCAGTTACGGATTAATCTGTACCCATAGTTGCCATCCCTAATGAAAAATACATGGTGTGGGGCTGTATTGAAACCAATGCAGCCTTGCAGCATGTGTTTTTTTTAGAAATATCATGTATTAGAGGGAAGGTATGGCCACCAGCATCATTCAAAATTGATTTTGGTAGCAATGCGCCTTACACATCAAACAAAATAAAATATCAAACATTACAACTATAAAAAATATACACATATCATCATAGTTAGGACAATAACACACTCTATGCCTCTGTCCTCTAGTCAGCATCAAGATATTAGCCCGCGCTCAAAGTCAAGTTGCTTGTTTTCCACATATCTGCACAAAATATAGTGACTTGTAAGGTGGTATAATCATCATCATCAACATTCAGCAGCACTATCATAGCTTCATTCTGGGAGCAGGGGTGCATTGTGGAAATAATAGGCGCCAGCTATATATCCCCAGGGACTGACTTCAGCTGGCAATCAAAAAACATATGTGGTAAGAGTTCAATCGCCTCTTGATTACACTGTTGGCAATATCTCTTCTGGTATGGAATTCCAGCATATCTGTCCTCTATGACCGCAGAGGGCAGAAGGTTAAATCTTGGCAGGAGAAAATCCTCTCTAAGCCAGAAATTTCACCCCTCCTCTGCCACCCCATGCCCCCACCCAGCCTAAAGTCTCCTGCTCATGGTGGCCATGCGTCCCCTTTAATACAGAACACTTATGCAAAATACATGATGCAGGGCTGCAGGGGTAGCATTGCAGCCTTGCATTGGAACCAATACAGCCCTGCACCATGCATTTTTCATAAGCTGCGTGTATTCAAGGGTAGGCATTGCCATCCTACTGCTGATCTCTAAACTATCTTTACTTCTTCTCTCATGCAGCCCTCTATGCTTGGATTTCCCTCCATGAACACATACATTCAGGAGAAAAGCCTCTCTAAGTATAGAGCTCCTTTGGGCGGGACAGCAAAAGAGCTGTATCCTAGCGACCATTCGCTTTGAAATTATCTCTCTCTTTGTCTGCAGTTCTAAATCACTGATCCTAGATTTAATGAACGCTAAAGCCTTATCGTAGTTCATGGAGAGAAGGTAATCTTTTGAGAACCCCAAAGAGGATAATAAGGCAGCAACCCCTTCTTCCTACTGCCCTTCAATAGAAGAAAATAAAAAATAGTTTAGAAAGTGACCCAAATGTAGATGTGTTTAATCTTAGCCAAAATTTCAAAATAGCCTTCTTGGCATGAGAGGCAATTGAACAAATCCCCGCTTCTACTCTATGAAGGGTAACAGGAGTGCTCTTGGGGGGGCACGGCCACCTTATCTCTCACCCCATCAAGTGCACTGGAGAGATCTGTGAGCATGAGCCTGCTTCAATTTGTGACGAGAACGGCTTGCACTACTGCTTTGGCACAGTTGGCAGGCAGTGCTGGATCCAAGGAGGTTGGGGCCTATGCACAAAATGGCGGTGTGGACCCCTTTCTAACAGGAATGTTTGCTGGGAGCACACTGACTTGCCCATTAGGAAAAGGAAAATATTTTATGTGCGTTTAAACATATTGTCGTCTCAGGGGCTAGGGCTCCCTGCCTTGTAGGGCCTGTGTGTGACGCACGGTGTTGTTTCTAGTTTATTCATGGGGCCCGTGGGTTTATGGCCTTTTCCTAAATTGCCAGGGGCCCTCTGCAGGTGGGGCCCTCTGCAGACAGGGGACTCCCTGCGTTTGAGGCTCTGTGGGCCCATATTTTAGGCTGGTGCTTCTCACGCTCATGTCATCTCAACATGGACCCCGTGTATTGGGGCCCTCCCCCCAATGCATGGGGTTCTGTGCAATCACACAGTCTCCATTAGGGTTGGCACCTCTTGCAGTTTCACCCTGAGACTCCCATGAGAATCTCGGGGTCAAACCATGAGAAGTGACAACCCTACTCTTCACAATCTCCTGAATACTGTCCTGTTGGCAGGAGAGGATCTGGTCCTGTCATGGATGGCCTGAGGGAGGTAGTCACCCTAACCCTGTTGAACGTAGGGATGTGCGAATGCGGTTTGGAGCTCGGACCGAACTCAGTCTGTTTGGACAACCGAACCCAAACTGACCGAACCGAACTCGATCCAAACTCGAAAATGACAGAACACTTCGGTACCGTTCGGGTGAGTTAGGATGAGTTTGGGTGGGGAAAACATGACTGGAAGGCCCAGGGATGGGGAGGCAGCTGAGGAGCAGACTCCTGGCAACAGGGGTGGAGAGGCTTGGAGTAGCAGCCAGCCTGCCCAATCACCATCCCTTTTCTCCTCAGACCACTGGCTTCGCAGTCTGTGATGGGACATGGGGGAAGGGCGGGCTAGGCTGCACAGAGCCAATGGGGTTTGTGGTAAGGCGGACAAAGCAAGTAACAAAAGTAATTGCCCTCCCCCCTTCCAACACCTTCTGAGTGAGCCAGTGATCCTGTCAGCAGGCGTTTCCAGAAGTCTCTCTCTTCCAGCAGTTTGGGTTCCTCCCAATCCATTGCCGTCCTCCTCCTGTTTCACCCATCCCACACATTTACCTCCCTAGTATCATTTATTTAGATTAGATAGATTTAGACGTTTTTATTTTTTACCCATCCCTGTGTTCTTTCTCCCTACCCTCCATTGAATCCTCCCCCTCCTCCCACTATATATTCCATCCCTGATTCCCTTCCCCTGTTTTTAGATTTATTTAGAGTAGCATTAGATTGATTTAGCTTTCATTTCAGTTTTTTACCCCTCCCTGTGTTGTTTGTTGTGAGCTGTCTGTATTCCCCCCCCCATCCCTGTGTGTATAGATATAGATAGTTACATTAGATAGTTACTATAGATAGATTTATTTATTTTATTATATTTATATGCTGCCTCCCCATGCCTACGGCATCTTGGGGTGACTTCCAATAAAATATAAAACAATTTATTACACACAAAAGTTACAGTATCAACATTAAAACAATTTAAAAAAACATGTAGATGTAGGAGTTAGTTAGCTTCGAGATAGATAGAGTGCGTAGTGAGTCAGTTTTATAGTGTTTTTGTAGGACTAGGCCTTTGTGTTGTTAGATATTCCATTTAGTTCCATAGGTTTTAGAATAGTTAATAGCAGTTAGATTTAGTGTAGATATATATAATATTAGATAAAAAATTTGATTTAAAATATATATATATTTATAAAATCTTTGTGTGCATTCTTTGGGTTGGAGGACATCGAGAAGGGAAGTAGGAGAGGCGGGTCTGCTGCCTGTAAGGTGGGCAATGGGGCACATGGCAGAGGTGGTAGGGGGCGGGCCGACCAGAGCTCATCACCACACTCCAAACTCCACAGGCCTGATTGTTGGAGACATGATTTTCCTCCAGGGCCACCAATGTCCCCCATTATTGATGTGATCCCTAGCAGTCCTCCTGGGGGGCTGTCTGCAAATTGAGACCCTGCTGGCACATCTTGGGGCTAATACGCTACATGTGCTGCTGCTGTCAGGTAGGGATCTGACAAGCTGTGTATATATATATATATATATATATATATATATATACAAACGTACAATGAGATTCTGCCACCTGCCAGAAGCAGCACAGAGGGGTAAAAGAGTGGACAGGTCAAACTCAGCTGGTAACAGATATAAATTTTATAACAACTTTTAAAAAAACAAACATTAACAATATAAACAAGACATGAAGACATAAAAATAACAAACTTAAGTGTCTCAGGGCCAAACGATATCGATACTGAAAATAAAATATTTGAAATCGCTATCGATATTGGTACCGATATCGATACCGATTTTTGAATGTTTGGCCAAACCGAACTCTGCCGAACTGACACCGAACTCGGTTCCTGAACCGACCAACCAAACCTGAACTCGGTTCCCGAACCGACCGAATGGCCGAACATCTGAACTGCGTTCTGTTCGCACATCCCTAGTTGCATGGTTTCAGCCTATACACTGGGATTAAAAAAAACACCAAAAAGTTGAGGAGAATGAGGTGTCCAAATCCTACTGAATTTCAAGGACAACTGAGTGCCCAACTCCCATATACTCCATTTGGGAAAAATTGAATCTTGTTTTGCCACATGATTTAATTCAGGTAAAGGAGAAACTTCTCTAGGAATTAGCTAGCCAACTATTTTTGCTCTGCATCGTGCTTGGATGCTGTGCTAGCACCCACTGGTTGTTCAGGTAACACAGGAGAACAAAGAACAGACTGTTGCCTTTTGCTGTAGCATTGGCTTTGTGATGCACTAAGAGTTTCTGAGCGCACAGTGCTATTGTGCCATTCGTGTGACTACTAAAAATACTCAGCTTTGATAGGATTTAATCCTCTCCCTCAGAAATCGACTGCAGCGGGGGCAGGATCAAGTCCATCAAGGAACTCTGTAAGCTGCTTTGAGAACTGTTAGTGGAAAAAGTGGCAAGCATTCTTAACCATGGCCATATCAGGGAGGATAGAAACTAGGGGTGCAAGGAAGTAAGTATCTCACCCAGGGTAACAATGCAAGTTGGTGGTAGAGTAAGGGGACAGCACAGTTCACTGGTACATGCTGCATTCCTGTAACAAGAGCAACACTTATCAACAGGACAGAGCAGATAACACATGACTTGGTTTGTAATAGGGGTGGGACGCTGGGGAGAATACCGGATGTACCGGTATCGGCATACTGGATTTTTAACATTGGCCACGGTACCAGATTTTTTACATTGCAGCTATTGACTTCAATGGCCGCAATGTAAAAAATCCGGTACCGCGGCCAAGTTAAAAATCCGGTATGCCGGTACAGGTAAATATCAGATTTATCAGATTAAGTCGATACACCCAAATACCGGCAATATGGGATCTTGGGCGAACCGGAATTCCCACCCTTAGTTTGTAAGTTGGAATGGTGTCCAATATGATACATAAATATCTCAAGATATTTTAAATTCCGGCCATCTCACGGTTTATTCCCCATCTGTTCATTATCCTTCTGGGCAAAGAAGGGCTGGATGTAGCTCCCTTTGGACATTGTCAATACAGTTAAGCGATTCAGCCAAAGTTTTTTCAGAACGTTGTGCTCTCATTCTCCACCCCTCAACCCTGAGGGTGATCCCAAGAGCAAATAATCATGTTAAACACCTGGGCTCACTCATGCTCCCATTGAAATTAGTGGGAATACAGACCTCTGAACATTTCAAGTGGCCAAAGAAGGACATGACCCCTCACTCCAAAAGCCCCACCCCTTCATTTAGGCAGGGCATTCAAAGAGGATAGTAATAGTAACGTCCTCTCAGTGACTTTTCTAGAGGTTCACACAGACATGCAGGCTCTCTCTTATGTGCATGCGTTAGAGCTGAAAGCAGTACCCTCAAAAACGGACATAGTAATCAAATATGGAACCCATCTCAACATTGTAATACCAAGTGCCAATTGGTGTCCAATTAACAGCCCGGTGGGCTTCCTGATACTCTGAGTTACTGATTTTGTTACCAAGTGACCAATTAGGTTACCAGATTACTGAGTCAGAGTTTCCTTACCGTAATTCCCTTTTGTGCAATTTCTGTTTGTGCATATTTTCACGCTGCACATCTTTTCTCCACCTGAACCGGGGTGGGTGGAAGGGGGACCTGGCTAGGGTGGTGTAAGTTTGTCTAGTTTTCCCATTGGCCAAGGTGTGCAAGGGATGATAGGTCAGATTGGGAAACAACTTTGCTATTGGCCAGATGTGGAGAGGTTCTGGGACTCACTGCAAGGGCAAATGCAATGCCATTTTCTTTCAGTCCTTTTCTGAAGGTGAAGGGGTATGTGGGTGACTGAGTGTAATCTCTATGCTGGATCTTGTAGTTAGTGAGTGAGCAATCTTTGCTGTGATTTCTCCACACACCCCCATCTGCCCTTACACCCCCTTGCAGTTAAGTGTGTTCAAAGCGCAAGGCCGAGCTCCCTGCTCATTTTGGCAGCCGCCCTTTTGGTTAAGGGTGGCAGTCATTTGCACATGCGCAAACCAGTCCTGGCGGCCATTTTCCCCATGCGCATGGCGAAGTAGGGAGCTTGGTAGCGTGCTGTGGCATGGGAGCCGTCCGGGAAGCCCCCCACAGCAGTGGCAGGATGGCAGAACTTCAATCAAGCCCTCCAAGACCGTTAAGTATACCCCAAGGCCCCAGGGGGTTGGCATGGGGAAAATGTGGTTTAAAGATTTTCACAGATTTAAACATGAAACCAAAAAACCCGAACCTGTAATTAAATGCATAAAAACCTTTAAACCAAAAAAACCACCCTGAACCTGTAATTTGGGCTGGTGTCCCACCCCTAGTAACCGGGAGCTCTTCTGTCCCGCTTTATGGGCATGGAATATTGGGTGAGGGGTGTGCGTTAAGGGACACAGCTTATTGGCCAAAAGGGTGGGGCTAGTCTTTGGCTGCTTGAAATGTTGGGAGGTATGTGTGTGTGGTACCTGCCCCCCTCACCCTCTCTCTTACTTAGACACACAGACTCTCTCTCTCTCTAGGGGTGGTGGGCAGTGCAGGCCCCACTAACCCACCGCTCCTCTCCTATGCGCTTATGGGGTGAGTTGGCAATCCCCAGCCTGATCTCCTTGCCCCATCCACTGCCTGTCCTGGCTTCCCCTTCCTACCTGTACTAGTAGTTGCGGAGGTCTGGCTGCACAGTTTCAATATCCCAGAAGTCCCCATTCAGCAGTCCCCATAGCATCAGCCTCAATACAGCATGCTATGGCCAAATAAAACTTCAGTTGGCAGGTGACGCTTCATCAATATTAAATAAAAGGATTTTGAACAAAATTTTATATGTGACAAACAACACAAGTGCTTGAAAATCCCCAGTCAGGCCTCCCAAATTAAATTTTGTGGGGGTTCTTTTATTTTTTTCCTGAGCCTTTTGGGTAGCCTGCAGTCATATTTTCAAACATCTCTCTATAAGCAATAGGTGTGGGAAAATATATATATTTTTAAAAAATCAAAATTGAAATTCTTATGCTTTTGCTTCAAAACTTGTTTGTTAATTATTATTATTATTTATTTATTAATGCTACATGAAACCCTTAGAATCTGACATCCCTGGTTTTTTGGGGGAAAATGCCAGGGAAAAAAATCTAGTTAAGACAAATGGCACAGGAATAGAAAAAGAGGCCGAAAGGAAAGGGCAGTCATGTACTTAGTGATTAGTTTTTAATTCCTTTACTATTTTTAATTCCTTTACTATTCCTTTACTTACTAGACAACATTTTTTCCCCCCCTCCATCAAACTAATTAGCAAGAAACGCCCTCCATAAAGCAATGCCCAAGTTTATTGCTGGGTCACTGAGCCCATGTTGTTTTTGGTAGCAAATGCTCTCCGTGATTATTGTGTTCATTAATTTTTATAATGAAAACAGCGCCCTTGATTTTTGGGTATACCGGAATGCAGATTTCTATCCCAACCAAACTTATGCCTTGTCCTTTGTGGCTGCTGCTTGAGGCCCAGAGGGGCTAATAGAATGTCAAATGAATTTGTTTTTAAAAAAATGCTGTTTTATTTTAACTGAACAGCTATGGTTTAATCTTTTCCTCGGAGGTATTCACACACACGCTTTTTCTCCCACCTCTGCAATTTGTGTGCAATTGCAATCATGTGTTTAACTGTTCCTATGATCCCCTCCCCCATTTTTAAAAGTTGCATCTCATATTGCCATAGTAGCTGCTACTAGGTATCCTGAACTTGGAAAAGCCTGACCTTATTTTGGGGGACCACAGAACAAACAAGGTCAAAAGGCCAAAAAGAGCAAAAACAAAATACAGGATTCTGTGATGTGGGTTCTGTGATGGAGAACAGGATTCACGTGAAGAAATAAGCACAATTGTGGTTTCCCAGTTAAACATTTTGGACTAAATGTGCATTACACTGACTGCATCCTGCGACTTAATCCCTTTTTTACACAAGAAATAAAGGTTGAGAAGCGGCAAGGCAGGGTGTGTGTGATTTTCACAGACCAAGGGTACTTTCTGATGTGATTAAATGTGTACATACAAGGGTGGGGGACTGGCTGCACATCCAAATAAGGTGTGGCTTTGATGGCATTGGAAGGTCCGTGCATGAGTGCAGTTTTTTGCGCGCTGACAAGTGCACTTTACCGAGCTGCAAAATCCAGCTTGGTAAAGCACACTCGTCAGTGCGCAAAAAGCTTCAGTCGTGGGCTGGGCACCTTTCCGACATCATGAAAGATGCGCCTAATTTGGGTGCCTGCCTGGCCATTCACATGCTCTCGTAAGTATACATTTAATCACGTTGAAAAGCGCCCTAAGTGTCTCATGTGAATGCAGCCCTCGTCTATGGATGGTGTTTGTGTTAACCTGGGGACCAAAAGGTCATTATTTGTTTCTTGGAAGGGAATTGGGGTAACTAAACCACCTTAAAGTAAATAGGAATCATTCATCATTTATTTATTTATTTTTGTAAATTTCATACCCCACATCCTTCTGCTATCAGCAGCTCAGCGAAACTGACAATATCTCATTAAAACATGAAATGCAATATAAATATAGAAATAGAAATATAAAATCTAGCAATAAATAACAAACACAGTGATGGAACTAAAAATCTCCCTTCCCCCTCCAACCCCCCCCCCCCCATCCATTACCCATCTCTCTCACCAAAAGCCTGGTGGAACAGCCAGATCTTGCACTGTCTTCAAAAGGAAGGAAAGTCTAGGGTCAAATGAACCTCTGCCAGGAGAGAATTCAACAGCCATGGTGCGGCTATTGAAAACGCCTTCCCCATCATCGCCACCCGAGAAACTCGGGGGACCTCGAGAAGGGTACTCCGGGCCAACCACAGGGGCTGATCCAGAAGCCAGGGAGTGAGGTAGTCCTGCAGGTAGGTAGGGCCCAGGCCATGTAGGGCTTTATAGGTCAAAACCAACACCTTGAATAGGGCCCAGAAGACTATAGGCAGGGTCCTGAGCCAAATGCGGATCTGCAATTCAAGGATTTCCCGCAGAATCCCCCTTCCCCCAAGGAATCTCCTGCCCCGCTTCTCCTAGCGCAGAATTTCTAGCCTGCACTGGGGAGACGTGGGGCAGGAGATATCACGGGGGAAGGGGGATGAAACCCCAAGGGTTTCCTTGGGGCTTCCCATCCCCTCCCTCCCAGGCTGTGTTGGGTGGGGGGGTTACCAGGGTTTGCCTCCCCCCTCCTCAGCCTGACAAATATACCTAACAGCAGTGGTGGCGGTGGCAGCAGCAGCAGTAGCAGCAGCTTCATTCAGTGCTCTCCAGCAGTGCCTTCTGGCCGCTTCCTGGCCCCTCCCATCAGGGCCTCCCAGAGCGCTGCTACTGGATGATGTCAGCTGGCCATGCCGTTCTGGGAGGCCCCATTGGGAGGGGCCAGGAAGTGGTCAGAAGGAGCGGCTGAAGAGTACTGAATGAAGCTGGTGCTAGGTGTGTTTATTTGCACAGAATTGGGTCCTGAGTCGCCCAGGCTCCTGTGGAATTAAAAACAAAAAAATCTGTTGGAGAATCGGGTCCCTGACTATAGGCAGCTAGTGTAAAGAACAGAGCACCGGTGTAATATGCTCATGCAGACTGCCGCATTCTGCACCAGCTGCAGCCTCTGAACTGTCACCAAGGGTAGCCTCACGTAAAGCGCGTTGCACTAATCTAGTCCTGAGGTGATGGAGGCATGGATAATAGTGGCCAGGTCGGAGTCTGAAACATACAGCCAAAGCCGCTGCACCAGATGTTGTTGGCAGAACGTGCTTCTCACCACAGCCACCACCTGAGCATCCAGGTGGAGCTACAAGTCAAGGAGCAATCCCAGACCACAAACCTGAGGGATCAAAGGGGGGCAAACCCCATTGTCAGGCCCTGGGGATGGGGAGTCCGGGCTGGAGGGAGGGGAACCCTGAGAGCCCCGCCGGGGCCTCGGCGGGGATGGCCTCCAGCAGCAGCTCCCGGGGACTCACCCGGTGCTGCATCCACGCCACTGGCAGGCCCGCCACCGGTTTCAGTGCTGGAAGGAATAGGAGTTCCAGGGGCAGCGGGGGAGCCCTCCATAGAGGGGAATGCCCCCCCTGCCTCCAGTGCTGTCAGAAGGAAGCAGGCGTGGCTCCGCTGCACTGGTGCTGCTGCCCCACACACCCACGCCCCCTGCCTCGCAATGCCGATGCTCTGAGCACCTGCGCTTGCGTACACAGACAGCAGGGGAGATATAAGGTGACTCCTGACCACTGTGCCTTGCTGGTGATCGGAGCCTTGTGCCTAAGAGACCGGCCCCTGTGTTGAACGTTGTGTGGAGAAGTCTGTGTTGCAAGTATCTTGGATAGCGTGGCAACCATGAGTGAGCGAGGGAGGGAGTGACTGGGTCTGGGGAAGACAACGTGTGCAGCATTGGTTTATTTGGTTGCCCTTTCCCCTTGTACTTCCTGGGTTCCCATCTGGTGTGTCAGCCGTATCCTGTACCTTTCCTGAGGACATGCACTACCCACCCGGCACTTTCCCCCCGCACCTCGCCCTGGGCCCTATCTGCTTGTGCTTTCCTGGGCCGTGGGGTCGCAGGCTCACCCTGTGATGGTCTAGACTCGGGGTATATACCCCGAAGGCCATATAAGATCCTGAGAGACCATTTACTGAGCCCAGGCCAATTCCACAAAGCAAGGAAGGATGGGAGTGGGGTACGTGTGCGAGTGTTCCCTTGGTGAAGCTTTTCCCTGTCTCCACCCTTCCCCGTGTGCTTGTTGGCCCCTCTTGCTGCCCCCCTATCCTCTGGGTACCCTTTCTATCCTCTCAACCTGACACCCATCAATGATGGGGGTCACCACTCCCTCAGCCCCTACCACCATCATCACCTCCGTCTTGTCAGAATTCAGCTTCAGACGGCTCACCCTCATCCAGTCCCCCACAGCCGCCAAACACCGAGTAAGCACTGAGACTGCCAGGCTGTAAAACCAATAATATATTTATTTTATTCACATTTTATCTTTCCTTCCTGTTAAGGTTCATGAATGAGCATGTCCCTGCTTTGTAATGCTAACGTTACGTATGCCCATACACACAGGCTTAAGCTGTGACATTCCATCATCGTAGATGTAGAGAGAGTTAGGTTAGCCTAATCGATAAACTGTTGGGTTTGAAGCTGGGAGGCCAGGGGTTCAGATCCTTTTTTTAGCCATAAACTCACTGGGTGACCCTGGACAAGTCATTCTCTCTCAACCTCAGTTTCTCATTTCATTTTACAGAAAAGCCTTTAACTTTAGTGACAGCTTGGAAGACAAGGTCGGTGAAGAAAAAGAAGCCCAGGCTTGGCTGGAATCAAATAGTGTCAGAGCCACAATGCTATGATACCTGCTAGGGATGGGAATTTTGGTTTCGGATAAAACCAAAAGTACCCGAAAATGACCATTTCGGATTAATCCAAAATGTAAGATCTTTTTCGGTTTCGGTACTATTGGATCTTTTGCATTGATTTTTTTGTACCGGATTTAACATTGTGGTTTGTCTCCCATTGAAAAAAATGCAATGTTAAAACTCCAGTACAAAAATCAATGCAAAAGATCTGATAGTACCGAAACCTAAAAAGAACTGAAATACATGAGAACCGAAATGGAAATTGACTGAAACCAAAATTTTGCCCAGAGTCCCATCCCTAGTACCTGCTCTGATCCAGAGATGTGCCCCTTCAAGAAGCTGTGGAAACGTTATAGTTTTCCTTAAAGTAGAAATAGTTTAATTGGACAAGAGAGCCAGTGGGTACTATTGAGGAGGCGGTGGCAGGGGCTCTGGCACAATTACATTTGGGGACGAGGGGCAAAGGGTGGGAGAGAGAGCCCCTTTGCCCTGCCCCCAAAGAAACAACGGCCAAGTGGTGGTCCCATCCACTCCTTCCCCTTGTGGGGTGAGGGGATTCCTCATGGTGGTTGCTGCATCAGGCTTCTAATTATGCAAGCGTCGCAACATATAGGTATGAGGGAACTGGACTTGAGCGCCCTCCCCTCCCCAGCCTCCCCAAGCTTACATGGTGCCTCTGCACTGATGTTATGAGTTTCACTGGGCAAAGACCAGACAGTTACTTTGGCATAAATGCCCTCTGCTTACATAAGGGGGAATGGATTACCTCAGAGTAAACTTTGTATTCACATTTGGGGCAGCTAGAGGTAACTGGAAGGCAAAAAGGAGTCTTCATACAAATTGCACCCAACCAGGGCTGGTTCAGGAAACAACCTTTCCATTTCTGCAGAACAGTTCTGTGGAAACAGAAAGACTTGCGAAATTTCAGTCAGAATTCCAATCAAAAGAATTTTTCAATTGGAATTCTGACCAAACCATGCTGCACGTGTGCAAAATGACTGCCGGCACCGCTGAATGGCAGTGGCCATTTTGCGCATGCTGAAAATGATGGAAGGTATTGTTCCAACTGGAAATCTGGATGGAATTTTGCGTGTTTCGTTTTCTGATCAGGACAATTTTAAATGCCTGGTTCTGATGGAATTGGGCAGAAATTCCACTTCACTTGTACTCCCGCGAAGGAGGCCAACATACAGTGTGAAAGCTATGAGGCAGATGGACCCCCCTGGTAAATAATCACAGAATGATGGCTGTGTCCTGAGAAAAGGCTGTTTGTGAGAACATGCCTGTCAGTTGCTCCCTATCCAGGGCCAGATCCAGAATAGTGCAGAATGGGTGACAGAGGACCCCATGTGTTTGGGGACTGCACAGGGTCCCCCTCAATACGTGCAGTCCATGAATAAACATGAAACGACTGTGTGCGCGAGAAATACTGAGGTAAAAAACAGGCCCACGTGGGGAACCCAGGCCCATGGAGTGTCCTCAACACCGGGGGTCCATGAATACAGTAGAAATAACTTTTGTATAACATATGGGCCAGTAATGCAGGAAACCCTGGCCCTTGAAGGGGATATTTTGACCAACATGAAGGGGCTATTTTGACCGTCAAAAATTAATTACCGTAAACATTTTCCTTTTTCCAATTGGTGAGTTAGTATGTTTCCATCACTCATTCCTATGTTAGAAGAGGGCCCATATGACGATTATGCACAGGGCCCGAATTTCCCTGGATTCAGTGCTGTCTCTATCCTTTAACTCCACACCCTTCTCAGTAGTGTCGGCTTCATCCTTCCCATCACAAGATGAAACTAGCAGTAGAGAAATATTCAGCAGATGTGGGTTTTCCCTTTCCCTCAAGGTCTTCTCACGTTTTTTGCTAGGGGGATGTTTGCTAGTTTATGATTTCCTCTAATTTCCTTCTGTTTGGCAGAAAGTTGTACAATAAGAAGGGGCCATCTGCACGTCCACACCTCTCCAAAGAGATTTATTTCATTTGCAGGAAGCTTAATTCAATTCAGAAGAATTCAAACTGTTTTCCATCTTTGGGATGAAAACCCAGCTAGAAAATGGCAGGTTTGTAAGACACTATCTTACCTCTAGAGAGAACAAAAAGCATTCCCAATTGAGCTCTTTTGCTCTTCTGTAAAATGATGGCTTTAGTGATTAAAGACCGAATAGTAAAAGTCTTTCTTGATTTGCCAGTCCAGTAGATGTTGATCTATCTTCTCCATTAAGATGAGTTGGTGGGGAAGGTTACTCCCGTTAATATTTCAGATGAATGAAATTCCACACTTTGTGGCGTCCAGTCACAGTATTTCCTCTCAAAAGGCTAACTCCTTGGGTTTACACCTATTTGAAATATGAATGTGTCTGTGGATCAGTATCCACAAATCATTTGGCAGGGAGCACTGCTGTCTGATTTTACCTGACAACAGCCATCGAAGAAATCCAACTGGATGCATCTTGCAGCACCTGGCCATCTTGGGTAGACAATGGATTTCCCTAAATGTGTGTGTCTGTCTTGCCGTTATAATTAATAAATGAAACCTTTCTCAGAACAGCCCCAAAGTCTAACACATGACTAGAGAAGAAGACTGACTGTAGATTTTGGTTGCATTAGACATTTGGACCCCCTGTGGGTCCCAGTAGTGGCATCCTGGAGTTACTTGGGGTTTTCATGTAGTGGAGTTTTTTGTAACATCTGAATGAATGTTCGGTGTGGTAACCCCAAGGTGATCCATGATAGAGGTACCACAAATATTTTCCATTATCTTGTACTGTGGCTCACCTCATGATTACCACATGGGAGAGGTAACTGCATGTTGCTGCTGTGGTGGGGGCCTGTGGGGGTGGTCATGATATTTAAATGCACCCTGTGTCCTCTTCACTCTGTGAGGTATGAAGCAGAGAATTTGCCATGGCTCATCTGTAAAAGATCACAGATGTGGTATTTCTGCTGGGATTGGCCTCTTTAGCCATCAGAGGAAATGTAATCTATGCAAATTCAACACTTGCTGCAAATTTCCATCCTCTTCCAAAAACGGACAGATGCCTATACCTCGTCATTCACCCATGTGAAGCTACCGGGGAAAGAGCAGGGAGGTAAAGTCTCAAGTTCTTTGCCTTCCTACTAGACTTCCCAGGAGCTCACTATTAGGGCCTGGCCGAGAACCCTTGGCCTATTGGTCTGGGTTGAGTGGGGGGTGGGTTAGTGTATCTGTTATGGCTCCTCCCTACACTGATTCCACAGGCTCTCACCTCACCACACCAGCTGATCCCTATTATCCCTAGCACCTGGGCCAAGCTGTGGTACCAGGAGCTAAGCTTCCCCATTGGTCCTGGGGACACCTAGCTGGGTTTAAAACACCCACTCTGCCTTTATAAGAGACTGCAAACTGGGGTTTAGGGCTGTAGTCTCTACCCGGAGCTGAAGAAGTAACATCCTCCTGGAGGCGCTGAACAGGGGAGCTGAGCACTACTGAAGAAGGAGCCTGGATCCAGGGAGTGGGGCCAGAGGAGTCTGGCTGCCATAGCAGCCATTCTAAGCTCTCCAGAGACCTAGCAGTAGGGCTGATGTGGCAGCAGCTGTTACCGTGCCGTGATTCCATTCCGCCATTTTGGAATTGCCTGCATCACACTGCGGCTTTTCTGCTGACATTCCGCTAATTCCACCCACATTCTGCAAATTCAGAAACTATCAAAAAATTGCGGAATTGTCAGAAACTGTCGGAAAACCGCTGTTCCACTATTTTGTGGTGCTGGCGGAATGGCAGAAGTAGCGGAAATGTCATGTTTCCGCTATTTTTCGAAGCCTGTGGAAGTAGCGGAATGAAATTAGCGGAACTGCGGAAGTAACGGAATGAAACTAGTGGAATGAAAGCCTTTACCATGCCATACCACTAATTGCGGAAACACTGTTTCCGGCAGAAATAGCTACCGCTGCGACATTCCGCTACAGTCCTACCTAGCAGTCTAGAGCAGCTAGAGACTGGACACTCAGAAACTTTATGGACAGATGGTACTTACAAGAGGGTGCTCCCAGCTGACCTCGGAGACTGCAATGGGACATGAGGGAAGAGGCCACAGGACCCTGTACCACAACTGTCAAAAAGGAACAGCCCAAGACACCCACTATCATTTGTAGAAAGAAGAAACCACTGCTGAGAGGGCCCTTGCGAGAACCAGTTATCTCATACAACAGGACCTTCCTCATTCATTGGATGTGATTTTAGACCCTTCCATATGCAGAACAAAAGGTTGTTGCTTCATTAAGGCGGCAAAGACAACGACCTGCAAACCCCCGGGCTGGGTATGGACTATGAGTGACAGGGCCCCTGCTGAGAGTGTTATGAGGAGCGGCAGCGGTGGAGAGATGGTGGGGTAAGAGCTTGCATGGGACAGTGGGATGGACTTTGGCCAGCCCCCCATCTCTTGAGACCTTGATTGAGGGTGTGTGGTTTTGTGTGCCTGAACCTGCACCTAGATGTCAGCGGCTGCCACCGCGTTTGAGCAGTGGGCGGGGCCAGGGCCGGTTGGTTTCTGGGCCACCCGCACAAGAGCCAGGGATAGTCGGTGGCTGTGCCGGCAGCACATGACGAAGGGGCACGGCCAAAGGGGCATGCCCTTTGGTTGGGCCCGCCAGGTGTGGCAGGGAGAGAAGGTTGGTCCCATAATGGTATGGTGGGAGGGGGAATTGGAAAAAAGAGGTATTCGCCTCCTGGTGAGAGCAGGAGGGGAAGAGGGGGGGTCCCCTTCCTTGGTAAGAATGGGAAGGAGATTTGTGGGGGTTAAGATAGTGGGGTATGATGTTGGAATTAGATTAGAGATGGAAAGGGATGGTGCCCGTTTGTTATATGCTGCAGTCATTATATACGTTTTGTGAGGTGAGGGGTGGATTGGAGTGTACTATGTATATTGTAGGGGGAATGTATATATAGTTTATTATTGTATAATAAGAATAATATATTGTAAAATTGGGATGAGGAGAGGACCCCTCCTCCTGGTGAGAGCAGGAGGGGGGCGGAGATAGGCCCCCTCCCTTGTGACAGCAGGGATGGGGCAAATAGAAGGGATGATGACAGGTTTCTGATGTATTGTAATGATGATTTGTTAATTTTGTACTATAATTATGTGGTGTTGGTCCATTTGGGACACAATTTTCTTTTTCCATGTTACAATGTTTATTTGTTGTGAGGTGTTATTTTGTATATTTCCACTTTTGTTGTGAGCCGCCTCGAGTCGCCTTTGGCGAGATAGTGCGGGATACAAATTAAAAGTGAAATGAAAATGAAATGAAAAAAAGCCAGCTCATGCGCTGGGCTTCTCAGAGCAGCTCAATGTCTCTAGTTGGCCACATTGCTTGCTTTGGCTTGTGCTTTTTGTAGGTTTTGATGTTGGAGGGGCACTGGGGCAGCAAGCCCGGGCCGGTGGGCCTAGGGGCGGAGCCAGGGGGATGGTAGGCCAGTGGCATGGCATAACCCAGCAGCAAGGAGTTCCCAGGGTTAACATCGGATGGAAGAAAACAGTCTACATGTACATCAAGCTTAAAATAAATAATTTATAAACCCAAAACACAGGGACCCATCCTTGTAAAGCACCCCAGGCCCCCAGCCTCTGCTCCCCAAGTCCCCCCCATGTTTACGCACCCCCCTTCCCCAGTGTCTCCCCAGGCTGGGGGCCTGGGATGGAAGGGGGGGAGGGTGGGTGCACCCCCTTCCCCTTGCATTCCTCAGTCTCACACACCTTCCCCCCTTCCATTCCAGGCCCCCAGCCTCTGCTCCCCGAGTCCCCCTGCCGCTCACCCCCCCTTCCCCAGTATCCCTTTTTAGGGAAGGTTATTGAGCGGGCAGTGGCGCTCCAGCTCCAGGGTCATCTAGATAACATCGGGCTCCTTGACCCTTTTCAATCTGGGTTCCGCCCCGGCTATGGCACCGAGACGGCGCTGGTGGCCTTGGTGGACGACCTCCGCCGGGAGATGGACGCAGGATGTTCGACATTTCTCATCCTGCTAGATCTCTC
>QEPC01007559.1:7778950-7821428 GCA_003113815.1 Sphenodon punctatus | reverse complement strand
CTGGGAGGCTTGGCTAGGGAGGGGAGGAGGCCCTGAGTGCGCTGGGGAGGGGGACCTGGGGTCTGCTGAGGAGAGGGAGACTTGAGCTGGGGGGGAGCTTGGCGGGGGAAGGGGGTTTTGGGGGGCTGTCAGGGAGGGGGACCTGTAAGGCTTGGGCTAAGGAGAGCTTGGCTGGGGAGGGGAGGGGGAAGCTTGGGCTGGGGGCAGCTTGGATGTGGATTTTGAATTGACTAATGGGGGGTGGAAAGCATGGGCTAAAACGAACTGATTACTAGGTGGGGGTTTCCTTGATATAAAGGAGGAAAGAGAGTGTGTTTCTGTGACTATAAAGCACAATCTGTGATGATGTTCGCATGTAATGAGAGAGGGGAAACACAGGTCCTCCCCCCGCCCCGATAACTCTATGCCAATGGGTCTGTGTCTAGACTGGAGAGAGAATGTGAGATTTCTGTGGTGTTGGTTCAAAATGTAAGAGATGAAGACAAAGTAGCTCAGATGATCTCTTTTATAGAACCAACTTCTGTTGATAGAAGTTTGCAAGCTTTGTATAATCTAGTATAGTAGTATACTATAGTACAATAGCAGCCTCAGGTAGCTTGGGAGCTGTGAGGCAGCCTTTGGCAGAGGCGTGGGGCCTGGGGACAGGCTGTATTTATGATATTTTCACAGACTTTGGATGAGTTATTGTAATACAATAAGTCATCCAAAGTGGGTAGCAAGAAGGAGTGTGCCTTATGATGATGTGTCTGTGTTCAACCCTGTATACCTTGGCTATTTTGTACATCTGTGCATCTGTTTGGCAGTGGGGCTTGGCTTGGGGGCAGCAGCCTGAGAAGGGCCTAGGGGCACAAAATTCCTAAGCCTAACCCTGCCCACGGCTCTGCCCCGGCTGTCGGCATGTGTCTGCATGTCTGCACAGTTGGAGATGGAGAGAACTGATATTCCTGAATGCCCATCTCCAGCCTGCCCTACACAAAGACTTGCCCTGACAGGGGATATACAACAATATTTTAACTACACGTTGCCAAGAAATCATTAATACACTCTAAGGTTCTGATATTTTTAGCTGTGTGGGTATACTCCCAGTCCCTACACCTTAAAAATTGGGTTATGAGGGTTTAGAATTTGACTTATCCAGATCAAGACGCAATACATGCCCATAGACCTGGGGTCAGGGAAAACCAATTAATTTGACATCTAGAAATTCAAGTTATGCATGCTCTACACAAGTGGATTTCATTGTAGCTTTCTGCTGCCTAGTACCTTGTAGTCTGGGAAACCCAGTATTTCTGGCTGAGCTGACGATACAGTATGTCTTGCAAAGGTTCATAATGCTGCCTTGTGTGGTTTCTTTTGTTTAAGTGAGGCTCTATCTGCTAGGAGTCTCTTAGCAGGCCAATCTCGTGAGACCATGAAAATGTTTAGCCAGGGACCAAAATGAAGAGCCAGATGGATTTATAACCGCTCGTAATGTGTAAAGTACCCAAAAGGATTTTACACAGAGCGTATGAGCCAAGAGGCTTCTGAGAAATCGGAATGCGGTAGCACATGGGTTGCATGCTGTGTTAGTGGGATTTAACCTGCAAAGTAGGAGCTTGCAGACAGACTTGGAGGAAACCTCTCACCCTTTCAGGAGGCATTTTCTTAACAGTATAATTGTTCTTGTGTAAATTCAGGAAAGTAGAAAAATCTCTTATGGTTTCTCCTCAATCGGCATTAACTATGAGGCTGCATTTCCATTTTCTTACTAAAGATCTCCTGAGTAGAATAGCAGTGTACATCCGAAAGAAAACAATACATCTTCTGTGCTCATAGAAACTAGTACCATAAACAACAAAATAGACTCCTTCTTTCTTTTGCATTTTTAACTTCTAACTCAAACCATTTTAATTCCTGGATTTAAGAAAATAAAAGTTTTTGCTCGCACGCTTTTGCAGTGAAGAGCAATCTGGGAAACTTTTGATTTAGACCTTTTCTCCCCCCACCCCCCCCGGCCATTCCATTGAAATGCTCATAAAAAATAAAATTAATAATAATAATAATTATTATTTATTTTCATTGAATTCTCCCCCCCCCCCCCCCCAANCCCCCCCCCCAAGAACTTTATTCCTGGGAGAATTCCCAAAGTATTTTTGGTGTGGAGAAATGGGAGGGGGGATGGAAATTCAAATTAGTTTTTGTTTTTTAGTTTTCCAGCAACCGATGTGCTGCTCTTTTAACGACAGGCTAACCCAGCGCATCCCTACCCCTACATTTTAAAGGACAAACACTGAGGGAATCTTTCAAATCCTATGATTGCAGGGTTGAAAAGTATCCTACAAGGGGAAGGGGGCTAGTCTCTGAATAGACTTCTTCGAGGTTTAGGTTTAAATTTGAAAGTAAGGAACAATAGATCAGTAGGTCAGCATAGGGCTACCATTTTGTTTAAACGATGGGGGTTCTAGGACCAGTGGAGAAACAGTCCAAACTGAGAGTGGGTGGTAAGGGACAATACTTGACCCCCACAAAACCTGTAACTCATGCCTTAGTTCAGGCTGCCTCCCCTTTCCCCTAACACATATTGCCTGTGGGGTTCAACCAATGTAGCATTGTGGATAAGGTGTGGAACTTCATCACAAACTAAACCCGAGTCAGCAAAATAGGCCAATGCAATTTTAGGCTGCATTAACAGAAGCATTTCCCCCCCCAAATCAGCATAAGTACTAATTCCACTCTATTCAGTACTGGTCAGACTTCACCAGGAGTATTGCGTCCTGTGATGGGCACCTCATTTTAAGAAGGACATTGACAAACTGGAGCAGGTTCAGAGGAGGGTGACCAAGATGATAAAGCATCTGGAAAGCAAGTCTTGTGAGGAAAAGTTGACGGAATTAGGTATGTGTAACCGAGTAAACAGAAGATTTAACGGGAGACGCTGACAAATTGTCTAGGGAAGTTGTAGGCTCTCCATCACTGGAGACTTTCAAAAAGAGGCTGGTGGCCACCTTTCAAAGATGTTGTAGCTTTAGTCATCCTGCATCCAAGCAGGGGGTTGGGACTAGACAATCCTTGAGATCCCTTCCAATTGTCCTATGACTAGGGATGGGCGAACAGAACCGAGTTTGGAAATCCGGTTCGGAAGTTCGGTTCGGTCGACCGAACTATTCGAGTTCGGTCTGAACTCTGAACTTCTGAACAAAGTTAGGAAATTCATACCCCATTGAACTAAATGGAATATTGTCTTTTTAGGGATGGGTGAACAGAGCCAAGTTCGGAAATTCGGTTCGGTTCGAAAATCGAGTTTGGTTCGGAAGTTTGGTTTGGTCGACTGAACTGGTCGAGTTCAGTCCGAACTGTGTTTGCCCATCCCTACCTATGACTTGGACCTAATTAACCAGGGTTCAAATCCTGCCTTAGACACATTGAGCGGGCCAGTTGCTGCCTCTTGGCCTCAGTTCCCAACTTGTCAAATGGGAAGAATCATGGACTACCTCACACGGTTGTTGTGAAGGAGAACTAGACAGGGATTGTAAACACTCTGAACATGGAAAGCATATAGAAATGATAGATGGTGGTGATAATACTTGGTTCTGTCTTCTGGAGTTTGCAGAGAGAGTCTGCTCTGTGGCTGCTGTTTGGATTCCTGGATTGGTGACATCTGCTCACTCCTGTGGAGAAGGCTAGTGGTGTGGTTACTTCATAGCCCTCTGCACACAAATGGGTGGGATGATGGCTATTTTGTAAATCTCCCAGCTCAGAGATGCTGTGTCTGCCGCTACCACATGGAGTTGTCACCTGTCCTATGTGAGGGAACCCAGAGGGGGTGGGGAAAGGGGCTGTCATTCCCTATTTTGATGTAGTCACACCCTTTCTAGGGTATCATGACATTGCAATACTCCTTCGGGGAGAAGCCATCTTGAAAAGGGGTGGAGCAAAGGGGATGCCACACCCCTTTCTGATGTAACCCTGCCCTTGCAGAGCGTCATGACCATCACAGCACTCTATAATGGCAGACCCATGCTAGAAAGAGGGCAGGAAATTTCCTGTGGCTAAGGTTACCATACCTCCCCTTTAAAAGAGGATGCGTATGGAAAATACATGGTGCAGGGCTGCATTGGTTCCAACGCAGCCCTGCAACATGTATTTTTCATAAGTGTTCTTTTTAAAAGGAGAGGTATGGTAACCCTACCTGTGGCCCACCCCCTCTTTGATGTAAATGTCCTCTGAATAATAATACCCCAGTTCTTTGGGTTAGCCAGGGTTACCCTGGCTGAGCCAGAGAAGTCGGGGTTCTTCCCAGAGCCAAGAGTCTCTGGGTCGAAACCAGAGAGGTGACAACCTTACTACCATGAGACATGGGGAGACCAAATTCAGAAGGGGACCTCCCTTTATGTCCCAAATGTGGGTTGTAAAGGGGACAGGGAGGGGAGGCAGAGACGTATCTTACACATCTATCTACCCCAGTCACCTCCACACCCACTCACCCACCCTGTTCTTAAGACCATGCTGGGCAAGGCTTAGGCTAAATGTATTTTCCATGCTCTAAGGCCATGAAAATACAAGAGAGATTCAAGCGAGTCAAATGTTGGAACAGGCATATTTCAGCTCTTTGCAGGCTCTTTCTTTGACTATAATGATGAATCTTCAATTACAGCAGTTACAATATGAAGTCCATTATCTGTGTGTAGCAGATTTAAAATTAGACTCATTCTTTAGTCTGGGAATTCATCCTGTTAATGAGTGAGACTCTGCTTTCCACCAAAGAACATTTCTTGTCTCTTGGGCATAAAATCAGCTCCTTTCCGTTCTGGAGAGGCATTGACTTGACAACCAATGAAAGCCATTGACTTCTCCTTCCACAATCCAGCTAGAGCATTTTTGCTGAAAAGACAGTGATTCAGATAGTGCCTATTTCACCAGTAAAGATAGGGAAAAACAGATGTGATGGTGACCTTCTTTGCCATGCTATGGCCTGGGAGCAATTGGCACATCTGTTTTGGCGCCACCGGATGTTAGCCTGGAACTGTCTTGGATACTCAGATAGCCTGAGCTGTGTCCTTGGAAAATCTCTGAGGACACAGCCCGAGCTAAGGGCCGCCCATGGTATGGGTTGCCGGGTCTGTCTGTCATGGTGGAGGGGGGGGTGCTGGGCCTGGGAGCAGGGTGGGGCTGACCACCTGCCCATTTGTTGAGCTCCCACCTGCCCTGCCCGGGTTGTGTGGGCAGTGGGATCACTCTCTGGATGCGCATTTGGTCTGTGCCACCACAGACCCGGCCCACGCTGTGTAGGCTGCACTTTCCTCTGCCACACTGCCCATACGTCTGTTTTGCCCATACAGGCAGAAATCTGTGCAAGTGGGTTGTGTGGAAATGTTGTGGTGGTCTGGAGTCCCCGTCAGAGTTAACAGGCATTCAGTCCTCTTCAAATGGTGAAATCATGCAAGGATGGAAATATATGAAACCGGGATCATAAGTGAGACCAGCTGTTATGCTCATGGAGAATTGGGAACCAGCTAGGTTAGAACGCGTCCATGGGGGTAGCCAGGGCTTACAGTTGAAATCCAGGCTATGGGGGTCTATCAGATCTGTACACCCCAACAGCACCTTTTTGTCTGGTTTTGTTCCAGGCTACCTGCAGTATAAGGTTTGTATTGGGTTCATCAGGCAAAGGGGGCCATGAACACTTCATTAGTCCAGCAGGAGACAGAGGCATGACTCCCTTCCCTATCGTTTGTTCATTGCTGGGGGTTTGGGGTGGGCACTTTTTCTCACTTTAACAATATTGGGATAAGCACTGCTATCAAAGAACAAATAAATAAAGGCAACACCCAGGCAGGAGCGAGCTGTGTGCCTGGGTTCAAGATGAAAAGTAGCGCTGTGCATAGGACCAAGTATTTGTATTGGTATTTTTATTTTTAGTATTTGAATTTATGTGTACTTGTATCTGTGTACGCTGCATTCCCCCCCGCCTTGTTGCCAATGTGGAAAACACAGTGAACATGAGTCCCTGTGTATGTGGTGTTGGCACAGAAGTACAGCGAGGTTCTGCCAGTTTGACAGGCCTATAGGGAAATGAAAATGTAGCCAAAACTTCTGCTAAGTCTGCTACCAATTTCACTAGACTTGGTGGAGCTGTGGAGAGCGAGGCGGGTTGCACAAGCCGCTGCCTTGGGCTCTAGTTGACTTATCTGTTTGGCCGGTGAGCTGGGACGCCGAGGACTGGGGGCGGAGCCTGTCACCTGAGGGAAGGAAAGAGGACTTCCCACCTGCTAGGCGCGCGCCTGGTGCTTGCGCCCAAAGGGTGAGAGCTCAAGGGTTCTCGCCCTTGTGAGTTGCCCTTGGAGTGGTCCGGAGTACCGGAGCCCCATTACGTATAGCCTGTATTACTTATTAGTCTCCTTGGTGGGGCTGAGAGTGGAAGGAGCTTGGTGTGAAAATTGTTATCCGATCTGGGTCTCGGTGGTTTGCTGCCTCGAAGACACTGTTCTCAGCCCCACTTCATTTCATCTATCTTGTGAGGCATAGCTGGTAGGAAGGGTGACTTCCTTTGACAGTGGAGGGGAGCGCATCGTAGAACAACTTATTCAGCTTCGGTTGACGAGGTGGGGAATGGAGTTCTGTTGGTCAAGGGTGTGGGCAGGAGCCCAGGAGTGAGCGGCTGGACCCGGGAGGAGGGGAAAGCAGAGGACGCTGCTGAATTTGACACCTGAGGTGAGTGTTCATGCCTGGAAGCTCTCCCTGTCTATAGGTAACAGCTGATGCCCCGGAGCCTTAAAAGACAGCTGACACCTCTTTAGGCGCTGGCTGTGGCAGTTATAAAACAATTTATAAACAATATAATAAAACAATCCATAAAAACACTACAATAAAACAGGCTGGGATAATAAATAAATAAGGGTGGGGGAAGATAAAACACCCCCTTCCCCTCCCCAAAGGCCTGGGTGAACAGCCAGGTCTTACAAATTTGCCAAAATGTCAAAAGGCTTGGGGCCAGGCGAGCTTCCTCCAGGAGGGAATTCCAGAGGCGTGGCGTGGCCACCGTGAATGCCCTCTCCATTGTGGCCCCCCGCTTAACACGGGGGACTGCCAAGAAGGTACCCCCGGCTGACCGAAGGAGCTTCTCTGGGGCACGGAGGGCGAGGCGGTCCCTAAGGTATGAGGGGCCCAGATCGTGAAGGGCCTTGTATATTAACACCAATACCTTGAACCTGGCTCAGCATGCTATCGGCAGCCAGTGCAGAGTACGGAGCACAGGTGTTATATGCTCCCGATGGCCCGTCCCCAACAGGAGGCGGGCTGCCGCATTCTGCACTAGCTGCAGCCTCTGAACCAGGAACAAGGGCAGCCCTACGTAAAGCGCATTGCAGTAGTCCAGCCTCGAGGTGACAAAGGCATGGATGAGGGAGGCCGGGTCCGGGCCGGAGATGAACGGATTCAGCCTCTGCACCAGATATAACTGGCGGAAGGCGGCTTTTGCAACTGCCTCCACCTGCCGCTCCAGGCAGTGGTCCGCATCCAAAATCACCCCCAGACTCCGAACCTGCCGAGCTATGGGAGGGCGAACCCCCCCCAAACAGGGGGGCAGACACCTCCCTCGCTCTCCCCACCACCATCACCTCCGTCTTATCGGGGTTGAGCTCCAGTCTGCTCTGCCACATCCACTCCGCCATGGCCTCCAAACATTGGGATAGCAACGAGACGGCAGGGTCTGGGTCAGGTGAAAAAGAGAGGTACAACTGAGTATCATCAGAATATTGGTGACATCGCACCCCGAACCCTCTCACAACCTCCCCCAAGGGCTGCATGTATACATTAAACAATAATGGAGACAGAATAGAACCCTGCGGAATGCCGCAGGATAAGGTGCGGGGGCAAGATGACTCAGCTCCCAGCACCACCGGCTGACTTTTCCCTGAGAAGAATGAGCGGAACCATTAAAGAACAGTCCCGTCCAGACCCCCCAGGTCACGCAACCATCTCAGCAGCAGCTCATGGTCCACGGTGTCAAAAGCGGCCGAGAGATCTAGCAGGATGAGAAATATCGAACATCCTGCATCCATCTCCCGGTGGAGGTTGTTGACCAAGGCCACCAACGCCGTCTTGGTGCCACAGCCGGGGCGGAACCCAGATTGGAAAGGGTCCAGGAAACCAATGCTGCCTAGATGTGCCTGGAGCTGGGTAGCCACCACCCACTCAATAACCTTCCATAAAAAGGGAAGGTTAGAGACAGGATGGTAGCTGGCGAGCACGTCCATGTCCAATGATGGTTTCTTCAGCAGGGGGATCGTTTCGGAGACGTTGACCTAATAATAAGGCCAGAAAGTGACCACTTGGTCCTTGCTACTCGTTTTGGAGGCCTCTTTTTAAACTCAGAGTCTAATGCTGGGAAGAAACCAGGTGGATATCTTTTGAAGCCAAAATCCCTATCCTTTGTGGAGTGGGCAAATGAATTGAATGAGGCTTCCTTATCATGTAAGGTGAGGGCACTGTTAGTGTCGATCCTTTCTGCACACAACAGAGATGCCTTAGTAGCCTCCTTCGAGTCCTTAATAGAAGTGCTTCAGGAAGTTTTTGTGGTTAAAGTTAAATCCCCATGGGAAACGTCAGGTAATTTGTGGTATGACTCAGAGGGTAGGGTGGCAAAGGCCCGGTTAAAAAAATTGAAAAGGGTCTGGGTTTCAGCTTAGGATGCTACAGCGTGGTCTAAGTTTAGCCATCAAAGATCCCTATATTCCAGGTTATTAACCACTAAAAAGAGGGGGTTCTATAACAAAAGCTGGATCAGGATGAAAGTTGATGTTTTGATTGGTAATGTTAAGGACTTTTGGTTAGCTTTTAATAAACTTATTAAGCCTAGGAACAACTGCTATGCCCATCTAATTCCTAATAATGTGTGGCATAAGTTTTTTTCAGATTTGTATGCCGATATCCAGGTCCCAATTGAGGATTTGACCCGGGGGGGGGGAACCACCAATCAGGTCATATATGGCAGGAAGTAGATTTTTCACGTGATGTAATATTGGTGATTATTCAGGCCTTAAAGCGCAATAAAGCAGTTGGGCCTGATTATATTTCTGTGGAAATGCTCCAGGCTGCCCCTGACTGGTGGGCGCACATTCTTTCAATTTTGTTTTTCAAAATCAGTAAAGACCATAGGATCCCCAAGGTATGGACCCAAAGCGTTATTATTCCAATCTATAAAAAAGGGAAAGTCCGTGACCTGTCTTGTTACAGGCCAATAAGCCTTCTGTCAGTAATAGGGAAGGTTTATGCCAGGACCCTTCTGGTACATTTAGAGAAGTGGGTAGAGAAGGCCAATATTATCCCTCCGGAACAGCTTGGGTTTCGTAAGAGGAGATCCACAATGCACTGTTGTGTTGTTCTCCAGCACGTGGTCTTCAAGTATACCAAAATAAAGAAGGCCAAGTTATATCTGGCGTTCATTGACTACACCAAGGCCTTTGACATGGTTCCCAGAAATAGGCTATGAACTAAGCTCGTGGCGATGGGAATTAATGGGAACTTACTGAGCGCAATCCAATTATTGTATTCCAACAATGAGGCTTCTGTTAGAGTGGGCCAGAGTCTGAGTGAACCTATCCCCATTGGAAGAGGTGTTCAACAAGGTTGTGTGTTGGCCCCTTTGTTATATATTTTGTGTGTGGCTGACTTAGCAGCCTGTATTCGAACAAAAGAAACACATCCTCCCAGGGTGGGGGACACTCAGATTCATACCCTACAATTTGCTGATGATCTTATCATACTCTCGCAAGCCGAAATAGGCCTGAGGCGGGCACTAGAATACTGTCAAGCATATTGCCAAGGAAATGGGCTAGAAATAAATGTCTCTAAATCCAAGCTCATGGTTTTAGGTGGTGGGAGGTCCCTACGTTCATGGAATCTGAGTTGGGTTGGGGTACTTTTGAAGTGGTCTCCTCCTTTTCGTATTTGGGTGTAACCTTTTCAAGAAGGGGTACCTGGAATGACCATCTCCGGGCTAGAGCGGGGAAGGTGGCAAGGGCCGCTCAAGTCCTAAATAGGGCTATAGTAATCTCACAGGAGGTTTCTTTTTCCACCTTCTTGGGGGTGTACAGGGCCAAGATCCCGATGACAGTTTGTTTTGGTTTGCAGCTTGTGCCTAGCCCAAATATTCACTTGTTCGAAAGGCTACAAAATAAGTTTTTGCACCACTTTCTTAAGCTTGGCCCTAGCATTCCAGGCGCATTTTTATGTGCAGAGATGGGCATTATTTCTATAGGTGCTCTTGCCAAAAACTCTGTTATTGGTTACTGGCTACGTATTCTATCGCAGAATGAATCAGACCTTCCGCTCTTATGTTTCAGGGAAGAGCTTGTTATGACAAGTACAAGAGCCTATCCCTGGTTACTTTATTTGTCTCACCTCTTGTCAAATTGTGGTTTCTCGTTTGCATATTTTGTGGGTAGAAACCTGAAAGCTATAGAGGCCGAAATCAAGGGTAGGATTAGACACATAGTGATTCAGGAGGATTAGGCAGTAATAAATCAATGGAGAGTAGCACCCCTTCAGAAACAGTTTAAGCACACTGCAAAATTTGAAGGGTATCTGGACAGCCTAACAAATTCGCGTCTCCGTAGATTGTATACGCATCTTCGCTTTCAGATTATTTGCTCAGCTGTGACAGAAGGCAGGCAAAATCATACTCCCTATACTAGATGGTTGTGTACATGCTCGTTAGCTGAGGTCTAATCAATTGACCATTTTTTGCTAAGATGTCCGTATTATGACTCCTTACGCACAGTTTGGCTTTTACCTTTATTAAAACAGGGCTGTGACTTTAATAGTGAGGGCACATACCAATTTCTTCTTACACGTTCAGAGAGAGAGAGAGGAGTTGGTGGCTATAGCCACCTTCTTAAGTTTGGCTGAGAGGAAAAGAGTGCATCTGAGACAAAGACAAAAGGCACCAACCTTGGGATAGTATCTGATTCCTAGGGTTATTCTTCCCCATGGATGGCTGGGGGAGTAAGGCATTTAGGGTTGCAGACTTTCCTCCTTTTGGGGATGTGTGATTAGTTTATGTGGGTAACATAAAGTGAGTTAACTAGTATCATATTTCAACCGTACCTTGCAGCTTATGCGATATGTTAAAAGTTTAGGTTCATTCGGGAACTTTATTTATTGCTGACGGGACAAGTTCCCCGAAGCTTTTAGCTTGTATTAATTATATGGTATAAGTAGAGTTATATGATGATGTTATGTGATTATTGTTTATATATTTTATAAGTGTAAAGTTCTTTTAGTATTATTTTGATTGTGTGATTCAATGGTTCTTTGGGATGATGAAGTACATAGGAGGATAAAGTACCAGCAGATGTGAAATTGATACTCGGATCTTAAGCTGTTATGAGAAATTATATTATCAATTTGTGTTTTATGTTTTGTTTTGTTTATATGTATGTTTTTGTTGGCTATGGTGAAAGCCCGTGCCGAATAAATCTTGAATCTTGACTAGACTCGGGATGTTGTTGGGTCAGGGAGGAGGTCACTGGTTTGGGGAAGGAGGGGGATGAGGTGTGGTTCTGACTTGTGCAGGGGAAGTTTCTGGAGGGGGAGTCATTGGCTTGTGGAAAGTGGGATCCCAAGTGGGGCTGGTTCAGGGTAGGGCTGTGTGTCACTGGTTTGTGGAAGGTGTTGCTGGCTTGGGGAGGGAGGAAACTAAGCTGCTAAGGACTCACCACTTCTCTTTTGCTGGCTGGACTCTGCCTGACTGCAGTGCTGGAGTCTGCAGTTCTGGGACAGTGGCACTCCCTGCAGGTACGGAGGACTCATTACAGACTCCCCAAGTCAAAGAGCAGCCCAGCTCCAACTTGGATATTTGCTGCAGTTTTGGGGGTCCAGTTTGAGACCTCCAATAGTACATTTTTGGGAAATGCTGAGTTTGCTCAAAATCCAAAGATTAGGGTTTTTTTGTGTTTAGAATATGGAAACCAAAGAGGACTTTTTGGGATTGATTTGGTTTTATTGGAACCCAACTGCACAGCTACAATGAAAACTTTTTTTTAAAAAAAAAGGTAGTGTGAGTGAGTGAGTGAGTGAGAGAGAGAGAGAGAGGATTCTTTAACATGCTGAAAGGAACAGTTTGCTACCATCTGTGATCCTAGAGCCAAAGTCAGTGCACACATTTGAGAATTTTGACTTTTGAATAAGCTGAGTTTCAACTTGAACCATTAGTCCTGCACATACGCACATCTGTGTACACAGAACCTCTTACACAGGCATCCCTGTCTTTTTCCAGCTCAGCTACAAAGTTAGTGGGCTATTACAAACTTCATAAACACATGTAAATTAGGGGGTGGCATGAAGTATACCTAGTTCTCTCTGTTAAATGTTGGAGGGTATGCAGACCCCATCCTTGAACCAGCATCCCCCAAGGTTCTGGCTAGCTCTGTAGTGCTACTGCCATACCTCTAGGAAACAGCTGGTTGGAGGAAACTATCAGGTAGATGGAAACATGTAATGTTGTAAATGTCTGTTCATGCAGCTACACATCCAGAGAGCCAGTGTAGTGTAATGGCTAAGTGCCCAGTATTTGGATGGTGGGGGGGACCCCAGTTCAAGTCTTGCCTTAGCCAGAAACTCAGGGGGTGACCTTGGGTCAGTCACAATATTGTCTTAGCCTAACCTACCTCACAGGGTTGTTGTGAGGATTAAAAGTTGTGTTATATGTAAAGCGCTCTGAGTGCCAAGTAGAGGAGGGTGCTATATAAAAATAAAGATAAAGATTAATATGTCATCAAAGTCAACATGCTCATGCTTACCGTTATGCCTAGTAAGAGCCTAGATCTACTGGAATCCAGACACTAATTTCCATAGTCCTGAAGGCCACAGACATACCAGTGATGGGATTTCAGGCTGATAAAACAGTGGAGTGCTACTTGGTTTCTATGCTACCCAGAAATTGACTGATTATCCAGACCTGGCTGTCACCACTGCCACCACCTAGAAATTGTAATGGACAGAAGCAACTTGCCCAAGGCCGCTTAGCCAGGACTGGACTTATGGAAGAGCAGGTGAAGTGGCTGTTTCAGCCTCCGCTTCGGCACATTGGAAGGTTGTCCAGTGAGAGCTCCTGGCCAGGTTCCCCCGGAGCAGTGGCCTTCAGTGGAAGTTCCTGCTCCACCAAGGTAAGCCCCACCTTCACAGACCCCTCCCTTGCTCTGGGCCTTGCAAATCCTCACACTGTTTCTGCACAGAGCAACACCAAGACTTAAACTCGGGACTCTGGGTTCTAAGACAAGCACGCTATCCATTGGACCACGCTGGCTCACCATTGTAATGTTGGTGTACTTCCCATGTTAGTGTGGGAAGAGATGCCCATTCAATTAATATATCTCTTCTTTTCATGTAGATAGATACTGACACCGTGAGGAGTGCAAACTGGGATTGTTTTTCTCGTATATTTATGTGGCATAATTTTTTGTCCTCCTAGATAGTACTCTTCTGGAAATATCAAATCTCTGAACCATTTGAGGAGTACAAAGTTTCGCTGTGTGGAATGAAATCCCCACCCCCTCGAGCCTTATTACTCCCTGGCTCTGATAAATGTGTAGCTTGTGTTTCCAATGGCTCTGACAGAATTTTCAGAAGTTGTCAGAATCTCCAGCTCCAGCCTTATGATTGAGTCCGGAGGGAGGAATTTTGAATCCATAATGCAACAGGTAGAGCTGATTAAATTACTCTCTGAAACCGTGCCAATTATTTTACAACCCAGAGAGCCGTTGGTCTTGATACTGTCAATAAAAAATACATCAGAATGAGCCTGATGGCATTTGAGTCTCGCTTTAATTTTGCAATGGTTCTTTCCTCTTGGCAGTTTGAGAGACAGGGGTAGTGTGGAAAGAAACTTAAAATAAGAAAGCATTAAACAGCTGTGGGAAATGAGTGCCATTCTGCTCTCAAACAATGTGAATTCTGGATGCAGAGGGAATGCAAGGACAGGCCCTTATGTTTAATGTAGCCATGGGCTAGATAGTAAATTTAGGCATAGACCTGAGACGGGGAATAGCTTCATCATCCTAGAATGCACTCTGCCTCCTAGACATCACTCAGGCCTTTTTTACATGGATGGAGGTGGGTGGGGGGATGGGTGTTTAGTCGAGGTGGGTGTTGTGCAGGAGCGCACATGCACCCCCACCAATCCTGCTCGGTGTTCACACGAGCGGACACCCACCCACCCCTGGCTGTATACATGGACACCCATCCAACCACTGAGCGGGGGTGGGGGGGTCGTCCATGTAAAAAAGGCCTTGGAGAGACATTCCTCTCCCTGCTTCCTCCTAGCTCCAGGGATAGTGTCTGCAAATCCTAAGCAGCAGCAAGGAATGAGCTACTGATTCAGTTTATACCAATGTTTGTTTTGGGGGGGTTTTTAGAGCTGAAAGGGGTAGTGGATTTTCTCCTCAGTATTATTTGCATTTTGGGCTAGCACATCAAGTATTTGTATAATGGCCATTACCAAAACAGGCACTTGCATATTTGGGTTTTTGGGGGTATTCTGTCCCCTCCCCCCCAGCTTTCTTTTTTGTGTGTGGTCATTTCCGTCAAGTCATTTTTGGTAATTGTGCAGTTTTTGCAATAGTGTTCATATTGCTGAAAATGGCATAACCAAAATGATCGAACACAGGGATTGAAAATACTGAAATGGAATAATCAAAGCGGATACTCAATGAAGCACAAACAAATAACGGTTATTGTTTGAACCACCATTTTCAGCTGAGAAAGGGTATATTTGAGTCCCATTTTGGGGGGATTTCTTGTTTTAGCTCTAGTTTTGTTAAATGGAGTAATTGACACTCTAGCCTCTCCCCCGCCCCCCTTTTACTAGCTCTCATGTGTCTGGACCCACAATTTAGGTACAGGAGGTTGCCTACAGCTACAGGGGTTGCCAAAATGTTTGTCTTTGTGACCCCATTTTGAGACTTAAATACTATAGAATCCCTAACCTCAAACAGCAAGAAAGTGTGCAAGCAAAGTAGATCAACTGGGATTGTCACTCCATATGCAGATGGTGTGACTCCACTTGGGTTGGCAACCCACGATTGGGAGCCCCTGCTCTACAGATGCAGGGCCAACCGTATGAATTGCAGGGTCCAAGCCGGGGAAGAAATGCAGGGCCCTATTCTGCCACCGGTGGCTTTGCTGCTGGCAGGCCCAAGGATGTTCCCCAGCTCAGGGGGCGCTGTGCTACCCAGGCCTGGGCTTGGGGATGGATGGAGGGGCACTCCCCATCCCCAAGCCCAGCCATTTTGGGGCACTTACCTGATCTGTTGCTGCTGCTGGCCTGGGCCCCACGCCGGCCCACTCGCTGACTCCTTGGGTGGGCGCCGCAGCAGCAGATTAAATCTGCCGCTCTACCTCCCGCTGCCACCGGAGGTTTCCAGGGAGTGTGGGAGAGGCAGGGCTTCTGCCTCTCCCGCAATCCGTGGCCCCTTCCGCTGCCTGTCAATCTCGGCCAGGGGGAGTGAGAGAGAGGCAGAGGCCCTGCCTCTCCCACATTCCCCCTGGCCAAGACTGACCAGGCTGAGGCAGCGGAGGGGCCCACGGTGTGAGGGAGAGGCAGGGCCTCTGCCTCTCCCTCACTCCCGCTGGCCCCCTCCACTACCTGTTGTCTCGGAGTTGGCCAGGGAGTGCGAGGCAGAGGCCGCATGTCTCCCAGGGTCACTCCCTGGCCACGACTCGAGGGAGCCCTGTACTGATGCATGAGGGAGAGTCATAAGGACACCTAGAGGCCAAGTCACAATTTTTGCTAGCACAGGACACCTTTGCAGTGCTTTCATTTCCCCCTCCCCGGTCATGCTACAGGTACTTGCTGCACAGAACTTGGTTTCCTAAAAGGAGATGATGCTCAGTGTGAGTCAATAGAATTTTTACCTACAAATGGGGACAATATCTTCCCTCCAGGTACTCACCCATAGATGGCAATTGCATACACCTTATTTCCATAGGAAATCAGGCAAAAATGTCTGGACTGTTTTTATGTATGTATTTATTTATTTAGACCTTTTCTTCAGCAAAACATTTAAATTAAGTTTAAGTCGAAAGGCGTATTACTTTAGCCCAGTGGTCGGCAAAACCCACCAAAACTTTAAATAAAATCCAGGACTGTGAGTGGCCATAGGGGTGGGGAGACACTGGTTGCAGTGGCAGCAGCAGCAGCTGGGGACATGGACTCAACCTGACAGTGGCAGGAGTGTAGGGGCGGGCCAATCCCAGCAGCAGCAGTGGTGAGCTGATCTGAGGTGGGCGGTAAGGGTGTGCAGAAGGGATCTGATTCATTTTTTGTCTCCCTTTTTGTTTTTGATTCAAAAACTTCATTCGTTTTGATCCCCCCCCCAATGTAAAACTCTTTTGTTTTACACTTATTTTCAATGACAATCTCTTGGCAGCGCTTCCATGCCTTTTAAACTGTGGTTTTACTGTCCATGACGCTTTCCCTTCCCCCAAATGTGTACAGACTGCCCCGGGGTGGGCAAAAATCTCAGAGACAGAGGGGCATGCAGCAGGTGGTCAAAAGACAGAGCAGACACTGGCAGGCAGTGGGCAGCAGGCACTCAAGGCACTAGCATAGGAGGAGATGGTGGTGTCCCAAGTCTGACAAGGCTTCAAGTGGCACAGAATGCCCCCAGGAGGTAGAATATCATAGGGATGGGACTCTCGGTATCGGATTAATCCAATAATGTCAATAATTGTTGATATCGGATTAATCCGATAATACCGATAATATTGGTATATCTTTTTTTAATATTGCTGATTTTGTTGATCTTTAACATTGTGGCCATTTTAACAATGGCTGTAATGTTAAAGATCCAAAAAATTGGCAAAGTTAAAATACCGATACTGATAAATCCAATATCGGATTCATCCGATACCGATAAAACCGGTAACCGATAATTTGCCTGGAGTCCCACCCCTAGAATATCAGACAGACTGGCAGGCAGCAAGCGGGCTCTGAGAAGCAGCAGGGACTGGCAAAGGAGACATACTGTCTAAAGTATATTAGGCTTCAACTTGTAGAGAATCCCTAGGGTTGGGGGAAAATAGGAGATTGAGACACACACAATCATCAGACAGACTGACAGTGGCAGCAGCAGAGGAGCAGCAGGCACTGATTTTGGCATAGGCAGGTACCCCAAAGTGTGGCAGGGTGTCAACTTGCAGAGATCATCCCGGGGGCGTGGGGGGGTGGGGCAGGAGATAGGTGTGTGAGAGTCACATTTGGGTAGCAGCAGCAAGAGGCAGGCAGAGGAGCAGCAGGTAGCAGGGGTGTGCAGAATGGACTTCATTCATTTTCATTTCCCCTTTTTTGTTTTTTACTTTTTGTTTTTAAAAGTTCATTCATTTTCATATTTGTTTCCTAATTCGTTTGTTTTCATTTCCTAGTAGTTACTAAAATGAATGGGGCTTCATTTGTTTTAGTAACTAAGCAAAACGAAAATGAATTGCACACCCCCTACTGGGTGGAGGCCACAGGAGGAGGGAGTCAGAGAGCTGTGGGAAGCCATCCCCTTCCTCTCCTGATCCTTACTGGCACAGGTGGCCAGGTGGCCAGAACAAGCAGCAGAGGGAGATGCAGCAGGGGACACAATGCAGCTGCACCCTGACTTGTGGGCCTCCAAAGTCATCTTTGGCAACTTCCAGAACCCATTCAAGACCCTCCTCAGACTCACAGTTGGGTCCCAACCTACTGGTTGACCGTAGCTCTAGCCAGATCCAGTGAAAGTGCTTGGGCACATGAATCAGCAGGATTGCTAATGGGTTTAAGACTAAACTCAGAATTTGTGGGGCCCAGGACAAAAATAAAAATGTGGGACCCCCCCAGCCCCCATGACTCTGCCCTCCATGCACCACCCCATTAACAATTGGTAGTCTGGTGTTCTCTTACAAAAATAAATGTCATAAGTAGGGCTAAGATTCTGTCACGGTATTTCTTCTAAAAAGTAATGACTAGGTCATAGTAGAAAAGCTGAAAAGTCATGGGTAAAAAAAAGTTCCATTTTACTTCAATGTTTCTTAACATAACATATTAGATTGTGAGCCTGGGGCAGAAGGAAAGGGGACCCCCCCCCTTTCCATTATCTCTCTGTGAATGAAAGCATCAGGCAGTGGTAAGGAGAACAGTCTCTCTCCCTTATCTCTCTGTGAATGAAACCCCTAGGAAGGAGGGAAGGTAGAGAAAGGTGTGAGGAAAGGCAGAGGAAATACTGCCATCTCCTCCAGGATGCCTTTTCTAGCTCTGAGCTCGCCCTCTGCCTCTAGTCACACCATGCTCAGAAGGGGAGGGGTTTGGAGCGACATGTGAACGTGGCAGCTGGCACTGAGTGTGGTATCCATGCTGCTCTTCCGGCCGGATCTTCTCAAGCTCCGCCCTCCACCTCTAACCAAGTAACCATGCCGTGCTCTGAAGGGGAGGGGTTTGGAGAACCCTGGAGACATAAGTGCAGTAGCCGGTGCTGACTGTGGTCTCAATGCCGCTTTTCTCGGCAGCACTTCTCTTCTCCAGGGTGAGTCGGAGGGGGCTCCTCTGGTGTTTTTTAGGCAAAAGTCATGGAAAAGTGGTGAAAGTCACGGTGAGGGGGAAAATTGAGTAAAAACGTGACACCCGTCACTACTGTGACTAAATCTAGCCCTTGTCATAAATGTTCACGCACAAACGTGCTCGCTCTCTCTGGTAGGGGAGATTTAAGGATTGATGATTTACTGTAGGAAGCAGATGCCCTTGGGACTGAGAGTCACAGATGAGGAGAGGGCACCACAGAAATAGCCCAGTCTAGGACCTCAGGAGTGCTGTGCCTGAGGCTACCAGGACTTGCCTTCCTGCGGGGCCACCTGAATAAACTCCTGCTTGAGAGTCACTGAACTGTGGGCTAGCATGCTCTGTGCCACACAGGATTAAGCCCAAAGTGTGTGTGTGTAACTGTGTGTGTATAAGTTCCGTGGGCTGCTTTGCTGAATGGGGCATTAATCCCACTCTCCCATTTCTCTTGTTTGCCAATTAATCTCTCTGTTCCAACATAACTTTTTCGCTGTCTTGCTTTAACTAAAATAAATGAATTCATATATTATTTTTTTTCTTTTCACATTCTCTGGTGGATTATTCAGCATTAATCTTATCCGCTATGTATGCAGGGATTTGTTAGCAACAAGCAAACCCACACAATCATAATGGGGAAAAATGAAGAGACCGTCAAGTGTGCTGCACTCTGAATAAAAAGAAATCTAAGCAAGCTACGCTCCCGCCACCCCTTCCCAGCTAAAATCAATTTTGAGTTTTAAACAGACACAGTTTAGGAATAGTTCTTTGAATAAAAAGAAAAGAACTGTGTGAGATTTTGTGTACGTGTATGAATGTGCATGTAAGAATATGGAGACTTTTGTCTAGTGCTTAATTTGGGGGAGGGGGGGATTGAGGTTCAATCCTGCCCCACAAGTCCAATCACTTGAACTCAGAAGTAGGGGGAGTGGTGGTATTCAGAGGCACTGGGGAGTTGCTCTTCCTGACCCCATGATTCCTTCCTCTCAGTCCTTAATACGGAGAACCCCCCCCCCCCCCCAAATTGCTGGGGCCCTGGACGTCATGCCCCTGTCTAGAGTTTGTCAGAGCAGGGAAATTTACCCAATTCTGTAGGTCAGTTGGCAACCCAACTACTGGGCTAACTTGCCTCTTTATAGTGAAATATAAAACCGGTGTCCTTGTGATTTAATCTATATGACCAGTGCCGTGAGCGGAGCAGGAAAGTCTTCAGCGAAAGCCAAATAAACCTGGTTTATTTGGCTTTCATTTCCAATCCTGATATGGCTAACTCCTATTGGGAACATTCGCAGGGGCTCAGCCCCTCCTTGAATTTGATTGTTGGGGCTGAGCCCTTGCAAGCCTCTCCATAAATTAAACCCTCTGCTTTCAGAATCAAGCCTGGCCTCTATCGTCCATGTCTTCATAACCTAGGTTTGACACCTTCAGCCGTTTTTGAACCGGATGCTTCCATTTTGGCCTCTGGGAGTGACAGGTAAAACCCCCCACCCCAGGTGACAATCCTATCATAACCTCATGGCTAGACTACTGCATGTGCTTTATGTGCCATTCATGACTGTTCAGGGGAATGCAGCTGGTGCAGAATATGGTGGCCTGCCTTTGGTTGGAGATGAATCACCAGGAGTGCATTATGTTGGGACTCTGCACTAGCTCCCAATAGTTTTCAGGTTCAATTCAAGGTGCTGCTGGTTTTGACCTATAAGGCCCTAAATGGCTTGAGCCCTATCTGGGTATTTTCTGGCATGGAATCACCCCTTTGATACCCCGCCGGGGCCACCGCGTAACTGGCCAACAGATGCGGTGGCCACTCCCGGAGGCGAATGCAGGGGGGGGCGGGGCTGCGTGGCGCAATGTGCAGCCGCACAGCCCAGCCCCCATGCTGCCCTGGCCGCCTGCCCTCCAGGAGACGGGCAGGCACCGCGGCCAATGCGGCCACAGTGCCCGCCCGCATTGACCACGGCCCGGAATCCCGCTGCGGATTCCGGGCCATGGTCTGGGAACAGGCGTTATGGTCCCCTTCATCACGGGGGGGTGGGGTGGGGAATCAGATTCACCATGTAAATGGCGCCAGTCCCACTGGGACTGCCGTTCGCTTGGTGAATGCGATTCCCCCCCATGATTCACGGGGGTGAACATCTGGGGGGGGGGGGAATTCCGTTCCCCCCCAACAGACATTCTGTGATCGCGATCACCATGTGGGGATTCACTGTGGTTGACCGTGAACACATAATGTCTGAAAATACCCTCTATCTAAAAGACTGCCTCCTCTCCTACGTTCCACCATAATCCTTAAGGTTAGCTGGGGCACCCTCTTGCAAGTGCCCTCACTGCACCAAGTCTGTATAGCAAGGGCACAGAGAAAGGTGCTCTTGGTGGCTGCTCCACAGCTCTGGAGCTCCCCCCTAGAGGCGACGTAAAGCCTATTTATTGAAATTGTCTCTGTCAGTGTAAAATTACAGTTTGAATGGGGAGTGCTGTGAGCAAGCCAATGGGAGGTCATCACTGTGAGCTAGTCAATGGGCTGCTGGCACAGTTAGCTACTGGTATATATTCAGAGGCCATGGGACCCTGTGAAGAGGAACGGCCCATGACCATTTAGGGGAGAGAAGAGCCCCACCCTGCAGATAGGTTCATGTGGTAATTGTGAGGTGTTTTTAACACAGAAGATGTTCAAAATTGATTCAATGGTGTGCTGGGAAATGAATTTGCATTCAAAATTTGCATAGTTTGTAGTATGCAGTAAATTTGCATAATTTTGCTTGCAGAATCTGCATTTTCTGCTCACAGAATTGGGGTTTGGGGCGTGGGGAGGAAGGACTGGCAGAATATGCAGGGACCTGACTATGTGCTATTATAGACAAATCAAGAAGCATCATCAGTGGTCGGTCTATCCCAGTATCTTGTCTCCAACAGTAGCCATCACTAGATGCTTCAGAAGAAGTGTATAAAAACTAGTCAGAGATTAAGTGATCCTTTTTCTATTTCATTTGCTCCCATCTTCCAGCCAGGCTAATAGCCATTGATGGATCTCTCCTCCATGCACGTATTGATCTTTTCTTGAATGCAGTGTTCCATTTTGATTGAACAACAATCAGCTTCTTCCACCAGGGTCATCTTCTGTCTATTTTTGTGAGCTGTTATTTTTACACCCTGACTCGGCTCAGTGGAATGGTTTCATTTTCTAAAATAAGTGTTCTCAATGCAGTGTTTTTATGCCTCTTCAGTGGAAAAGGTGAAGGAACCCAGTACATTTCTAGGGTTTATTTCCCCCCTTTGGACACTGTTTTCATGGCCCAAGGATGGATAGTGATTCATGTTTATAGAACTCTTGGGTTGGACAGCTTAAGCTGGCTGGAAATTCTCATAGAACAGGGGTGGGGAACCTCAGGCCTGGGGGTCAAATGCGGTCCATGGCTAGTTCTTATTTGGCTCCTTTTCAGTTTCTGGATTTGGACCCTGGATTTAGTTCCTACCCCCAAACACTGACACACTGAGCTCACGATGAGGGAGCAGAGATGATGGCATGCAGGTGCACCCTGGATTTTGAAAGGCCTGATCAGAAAAGATAAAATAAGGAGAGGCATGGATCTCTGATTGAGACCCCCCTCTCTTCCGTAGTGCACCCCCTTAGCACTCCTACCTGCCACTTTTATGTGCCTCTTGGAGCTTGTACTAATTTTCAAAGTGGCCCCATGGAGGGAAAAGGTTCCCCATCCCTGTCATATGAAAAGCTTACATTGTAGCACAGCCACTGCCCTTACTAGTTCTCCAGCATCACCTCCTAGCTCCATTCAAAAGCACCTCATTCTAGACGTTTTCTTTTCGGACAAAGTATTGCCCAATAGATCTGCTTCACTTAGAACTGGGGCCAAGCATGACATTAGTGATGAATTTGTTTGCCCCAATGAATAATTGGAAAGCAATACTTGATTTGTTTCATGGCCAGATGACCAGACAGTAAATCTTGAAACAGGATCCTAGCAGCTACAAAAAAGGGCAGCAGGAGTCCATGCTTTAATCTAAAGGAAATGCAAGGTTGTGAAACCCAAGAGAGACACACTATTCACACTTTAAGCCCTAAGGTCTGCCCTGTTCCAGTCTTTGGATACGGAGGTGCGGTGCATCTTGAAAAGGCATTTATGTGATTTTAGTATTAAATTTTTTAACATGGATGCAGAATTTATGATGATACAAGCCTTGGAAGGTTTTGATCAAGTACAAGGAGAAGTGATATCAGTTGGTGGACACTTCTTAACCAACCTTGGATATGCTGACGATGTAACATACATTAACATGATTCCATGTTTTGACTCAATCTTCATGTTCTGGGAGGGGGATGGAGGAGTCCCAATTTGCCTAGGCTAGCCAGTGGCAGCCATGGCTAATCAAAAGAATTGGGGTTTCTGGGGGTGGCAGGAAGTGGCCATACCTTCCGACCCCTTTCCAATGTGGCCCCACCCTTGTGGAGTACTGTGATGTCACAATGCTCCACAAGGGCAGGATTACATCAGAAAGGGGCATGACAGCCCCTTTGCCACACACTCTGGGGGAGTATCATGATGTCACAATGTTCTGTAAGGAGCGGGTTTACATCAGAACAAGGTGTGCCTGCCCTTTTGCCCCATCTTCTCCAACTTGATCCTGCCCCTCCAATTAGGGTGGCCAGATATGCAAATTGGAGCAATGCAGCCCTGAAACCTGTATTTCTCATAAATGTCATCTAAAATTTGCATATCTGGCTACCCTACCTCCAGGTGTCTTCCCAGAGGTAGGTGGCAATTCTAGCTATGTCAGCCTAAACAGTTAGAAAATTCACACCAGAATCCAGGCTGTTAGGATTGCAAGCTCTAGCTAGAGAGGAGCTTTGAAATCCTCTGAGGAGAAAATGCATTTTTTAAGTGCAAAGTCATTGTTGTTTATTAACACATCAAGTCTTCTGTCATGTATCAAGAAAGCAGCATTTAACCTTAATGTGACCTTCACATATATATAAAAAAGTAATCTTTGCTTGCTTTCATGGTCTAGGAGCTCTTGGAAATGTTTTAAGGAGATATCTACAAGCAGGGATCTGTGTTCGCCACATTCTTTCTATTGCTGCCAAGGAAGAAAACAAGAATTTATCCCTGTTTACAAGTTTAGCTAATAAGGGGTGTGCATATGTACACCCACACAAGTTTGAGATTTGCAGGGGACTGTTGCTAAGTGGCAGTTTTTCTCTGGCAAAATAAAAAGCACCACCGAGAGTCTAGCAAAAGCCTTCTGAATCAGCCTGGCCAGTCAGCAGCAGTCATGGACAATGACAGAAAACTGACTGTTCTGGAGACTAAAGACATCCTGGCAGCAAGCCTTGCCAACTTAAAGCTGTTAAAAATATGCTGAAGTAGTACCATCCAGAGGCTTTCTACATTTCAGACAGTGTGATGATAACCCATCTGGTCCAGTTAGCCATGTAAGCATGATGGAAACTTTAAAATTGCAGTGTTTTGAGGAGAGAGCAGAAAAGTTCCTTGTTACCTTGTAGAGAAATCAATATCCTTCTGCATTGGAGGTAGCGGGGTTTAGAAAAGCTTTTGCTGTCGATCTAGGAGACTGAAAACTGTGAGGAGCAAAGCTTCTGAGACCCTGGATTCGGATAGGCCTGATCAGAAAGGATCAAATAAGGCTAGTGTTGCATTTCTTGTTTAGAAACATCACAGAGGCAAACTTCACCTGCAGGGAAAAAAAAGAGAGAAAGTGTTGGAATGCAAGGACTGTGAGATCATTGCATTGATTTGCCCAATGCAGAGTTTAAAGAGGAGTGCGAGTAGCTAATCATCAATGAGCAGGCAGGAAGCATACTTAAAATTAAGTAGCTTTATTAAGAAATACATGTAGGATAGAAAAGTAATCTGTGAAAGTTAATGCATACTGGTTTTCTGCAATTGTTTTTGTCTTCAAAGGACCACAGATATCACTATGAATGAGCTGTAGGGGGTGCTGTGTGGCTTCCTCCTTGCTCTGAGGAAGGGAGGGCCTAACTCCCTTTCCTTTTACACAGCAAACACATCTCTCATTTTTAGTTGCACATGAGTTCATTTTAAAATGTTTAACTAGGTCTGGAAGTGCATGCAACACATTTGTATCTCGATGGCCTAACCTCTAATGCCATTTGCTTTCACAGTTCTTGTGTCTGCAATCTCTTGCAGCATTTGCACACTCATTCTGTTGCAAGCAATCAACTTTGAATAAGCCATTTGATTCCAGCTTTCCTCGCTTAAAAAGGTTCTTTTCCTTTGAAATTCTGCATTATTTCCCTTCAAAATGCACTGCAAAACCTTTCTGTACAGCATACTTGATACTTATAAAATTATGATCCAATTCTGGGACATATAGAGCTTCTTTAATGGAAACTTTCATTTGCTTTCCACTCCCAGATTGCATAGAAGTTCAGTCCTTCCTTTTCCTTGGCAATAAACTTTCTCTCCATTAGCCAACCATATAGGAATTCTGTAAGTCCTCTCTAGATCAATAAATCTGTCTTTGTCCTTTATCAGATTTTTAGTTGCTCCAGAATCAATAATGAAATCATATGATGCAGTCTCATTTTCTTTTCCTTCCATGCTTTCAAGCTGAGAAGCTAGTTCCTCAATCAAGCTAAAAGCCCCCTCATTGCTGCCTTTGTTCTTTGCAGAGAAGTTGGGAACTTGCTTATCTGGTTTTTCTGCAGTTTCTTGCTTCGTGCATTGATATGCAAGATGCGTGGTTTCCCCACAATTAAAGCAACGTTTAACTCTTGCAGATCATTGCATTTTTGCAAAAGGCTTCTTATTTCCAGCCGCCTTGCAAGCAAACACTGAGGGGATGTCTGGCTGTGAATTAGTTCGAGCTATATTAAATTCCTCAAGTTTCTGAATAACAACATCCAAAGATAGGTTATCCTGCATTTCTATTATCTGACTGACTGTTTGAAAAGTTAGTGGTAAAGAGTTCAGCAGAAATGCCACTATCAATTCATCTAGTAATTTCAGCTTTTGATTTTCCAATCTCTTGACTAGTTCAAGCAGGCCATTAACATGAGCTGAAAAATCTCCACTCTCATCCATTCTCATATTGCAAAGTCTTTTAAGCATTTGTATCTTTGATATATTTGATTTCCCATGATATAATCTCTGTAAAACTTCCCACATATCTTTTGCAGTTAACTTGTCATGAAGATGCACATGTAAACGCTGACTCACTGACATTGAGATGATTGCCATGGCTTTCTCATCTTTCTCATCCCAGAGCTCTTGTGCTGCCCCTGCATCTGTAGGTCTGGTGGAATCCAGCATTTTCTTTAGGCCTAGTCCTCCAAGTGCCATCTTTGCATTGTAGCTCCAAGCTTCATAATTTGTAGCTCCAGTGAGCTTTTCAGGAACGGAGATTTTCAGCACAGAATCCATGGTCACAGAGACTAAAATCTTTCTTTTCTTTTCTGCCTTTAAGATTAATGCTTGCACTCTGCGCTGCCTTTTGGGTTGCCTGGGCCCATAACCCTGTTGGAATGCAAGGACTGTGAGATCATTGCACTGATTTGCCCAATGCAGAGTTTACAGAGGAGTGTGAGTAGCTAATCATCAATAAGCAGGCAGGAAGCATACTTAAGATTAAGTAGCTTTATTAAGAAATACATGTAGGATAGGAAAGGCCTACATCTATGCTAACTCCTAAGACTAGGTGTGGTCAGGAGGGAAGTAAGAAGTTCTCTGAATATCTCTCAGACACAAAGAGATAAGAAACATCCTGAGGAGAGGAGATTAACCAATCAGGTCCTAGCAGGAGTAGAACAGAGTGGATGGGGGAAGGGTTCCCTGATCTGACTGTCTACTCCTGTTGTTTCTAGCAAACAAACAGGATGAGGTGCTTAGGGGAGATGTAACTAAGGAATGCATATCCAGCAGAAAGAAGGTGTTAAGACTGGACTGTTTCAGACTCAGCAGTACTCTTTTGGTACTATAGTCTCTTTGCTTTAATAGAATAATTCCTGGGAATCTGGCAGCACTATCATTTAGAAATGCTTTAGAGATTTCAACTTGTGTGTGCAAGGTTCTGCTCAATTAGCCTTATCAGGCAGTTATGCTTCAAGTGACACGTGTGCTGAAGTTACTCAAGGACCATAAACTTCTCCTACAAAACAGCTTTGGCCAGTTCTATTGGCTAAGTACTGAGGAGCCTGCCCCAGATCCTGAGACCCTTGGTTTGAGTCCTGCTCCTGCCAGTTTCTTCCAGACTGAGATCTGGCCACAGACCTCTCAAATAGATTCCTTTCTCCTGTTTGTGGTAGGAACTTTTGGAATGGCTAATAAGATTTGCATTGCAGAAGGCCCAGGCTGGCCCCCTCGCCTTACAATTGGGAAAAGAATCTGCTCCCTGATTCTGCAGTTGCAATCCAAATCCATTCTAAGGTGCCAACTTTGCTATTGAAATCAACGTGCTGCCTGAACCATGGCAAACCAGTCTTTCCTAATAGGGACGTTAGCTCCTTTTGTCTGTCTTGAAGATATCCCATTGCGCAGGCAACTGAAAGCAGCAGCCGTGCTGAGTGTCCAATTATTCTATTCCGTTCAGCCAAGTAGGGATGAAACCGGCCCTTGCAGCCTTTTCCTGGAAAGCAACACGTCCCCAAAGAAAAGCTGCAGCGGGAGCCACCTGCAGAGGGAAATGCCAAGCAAGCTTCTTTCTGTCACATTTTGTCTACAGCTTAAAATCTTTGAAGTCAGGTTTTCAAAGAACAAAAATGGCTCATCCCCTCCTATAAGGGGCAACACAACAAAGATTCACTAACAAAGGAAGATGTACCAGCAAACTCCATGTTTGTTTGTTTATTTATGTATTTATTTATAATATTTACATGCTGCCCCCTCCTGCTACAAGCATCTCGGGGTGGCTAACAACATTTAAAAACATATATAATAAATGTCATTAAAATAAACATTCCCAGAATTTACCCCCCCCAAATCAATAAAATCCTACCCTAACCCTAATGTTAAATGTTTCCTGTTGCTGAGAACAAGCAATTGCTCTGAACTTCAGAGCCAGTCTGTGGCCCTTTTCAAATGGGCCATGGTGGGTAGGGGGATGGGTGTGCGCCCGCGGTGGGTGGAGGTGGGTGTGCACTCATTCCCATGGGTGCACACCCACCTCCACGCATGGAGCAACTGACATTGGAGCCCATTGCTCCATGCGTGGAGCGCAGGAGTGCACATGCACCCTGTTAACTGAATCTGCTTATACCAATTGGGGACTGAGGTTCCTTAGGCAGATCCTTGTGTTGAATCTGCTGTTCACTGTTGCTGTTACATGTTTACCTGTGCTACTGAGTTAACACAGTTGCAGTTAAACCAGCAAGCCTCTCTGTGTATATTTGGGGTACCTGGGGCTAGCTGTAAACCTTAAACGTGACATCTGGTGACGAAGGTCCAAAGAACCTTGCATGCTGAGCAGCAACAGACAACTTTCTCCAGCAGCTCTTGCAGCTACAAGGAGGGGCCTGCATAACTGTAAGTCCTCAGAGTTAAGGAACTGTTAGCTGCTGGGGCAACATGGCTGCCTATATTGGAACTGTTGGGCCTTTTGATGGTGCTATAGAAGACTGGCCCACCTACATAGAAAGGCTGGAGCAATATTTTGCAGCAAATGAGATTCCCACAGAGAAACATGTAGCAGTGCTACTCAACTTAATGGGAGGGAAAACATACCAGTTAGTACCCAGTCTGATTGCTCCAGAGAAGTCAGCTAGCAAAGGTTTTGCAGAGATTGTGAAAATTGTGCAAGAACATCTGACCCCAAAGCCACTGATAATAGCAGAAAGGTTCAGATTCCAGAGGAGGAATCAAATTGAAGGTGAATCTGTTTCCTCATTTGCAGCAGAGTTGAAAAGGCTGTCAGAACATTGTGATTTTAAGGAGGGACTGAATGATGCCCTAAGGAACAGATTTGTATGTGGGCTGCTTAATGGAAGCATGCAGAAGAAACTTTTAACTGAGGAAAACCTCACCTTTAAACATGCTGTGGAAATTGGAGTAGCAATCGAAACTGCTGCAAGAGATGCAGGAGAATTACAAACTAGAGCGAAAGCAGATGTGCATGCACCATCTACAGCACAAGATAAAGAGCCCCCTCCCCCCCCAACATAGAGACTGATGCTATTGGTGTGGGAAAAGATCCCATACACCATCCAACTGTTGGTTTAAAGAAGCAACCTGTAGAAGATGCAATAAGAAGGGACATATCCAGGCAGTTTGCCAGATTAAGGGCAATAAAGGAAAAAGTAAATCACAGTACAGACAAGGAAATACTAAAATACATCACATGGACAGAGGCCAAAGTGATACAGATAGTGAGAATGAGGTGGCCAGTCTGGAAATATATAACATGAGCACGCACAGCAAATAGTCAATTTGGTTGACTCCCCATGTGTCAGGGAAAACACTAAAAATGGAACACTCTGCAGTGTCTATCATCTCTAAGAGAGAGTGTGAGGAAACCTTCAAAAATATTCAACTAATTAAGACTCCACTGTTATTAAAAACATATACTGGAGAAAAGATAGTGCCCAGGGGTGTGATGCGAGTGGATGTAGACTACAATGATAAACAATATGCACTGGACCAATATGTTGTTGAGAAAGGGGAACCAGCCTCATGGGACCGGGAATGGCTACGTGAGATTCCATTGGAATGGAAATCCATAAAGATGCTACAGTCATCATGCTCATCAGACACGTGCAACACAACAGAGCAACAACTAGGAAGTATTTTGAAACAGGTGTCAGGTGTATTCAAGGAGGGCATAGGAATGTTAAAACACATACAGGCTAAAGTAACGCCGATTGAGAATGCGCAGCCAAAATTTCACAAGGCTCGACAAGTCCCTTTTAGCATTCGCCCAAAGGTTGATGCTGAGTTGGAACGTCTAGAAAAGGAAGGCATACTGTCCAAGGTTGCATGGAGTGAATGGGGAACTCCTATTATTCCAGTCATCAAGAAAAATGGAACAGTAAGGGTGTGTGGAGACTTCAAGGTTACCATAAACGCAATACTAAATGTTGATAAATACCCTCTTCCGCGAATAGAAGATATCTTTGCTACATTATCAGGAAGAAAATGATTTACCACGATTGATCTGTCACAGGCTTATTTGCAGATGGAAGTCAAAGAAGACTCCAAACCTTACCTTACAATAAATACACAGAAAGGCCTATATCGGTACAACAGGTTAGTGTTCGGCATTGCATCAGCCCCTGCAATATGGCAACGAGCCATAGACCAAGTCTTGCAAGGTATTCCAAGGACGCAGTGCTACTTGGATGATATTATTGTAACTGGGGAGAGTGATGAAGAACACCTGGAGATACTAATGCAGGTACTGAAATGCCTAGAGGAATATGGGATACGAGTTAACCGTACAAAATGTGAGTTTTTTAAGGACTCAGTCAGGTATTATGGACATATTATAGATGCCTAAGGTCTGCATAAAAGTCCAGAAAAGATCAAAGCCATCCTGGAAGCTCCCAAGCCAAAGGATGTCTCCCAGCTTAGATCAATCCTTGGCGCTATTAACCATTATGGATGATTTCTTCCAGATCTAGCCACGATATTGCATCCATTGCATTGTCTACTGCAAGTTGGTAGGAAGTGGATATGGTCCCCCCAGTGTACTGAAGCTTTTGAGATGGCCAAGAAATTAATTACTTCAGACATGGTGCTGATGCACTTCAATCCAGCACAACCTATCAAGCTAGCATGTGATGCTTTCCCATATGGAATAGGGGCAGTCCTAACTCATGTCATGCCAGATAACAGCGTATGGCTAATAACATTTGCTTCCCAGTCCCTAACAGTAGCAGAACGTGCTTATGCTCAAATACACAAGGAGGCCTTAAGTCTGGTTTGGGGGGTGAAGAAATTCAACCAATATATTGTACGGAAGGAAATTCACCCTTGTTACTGATCACCAACCCCTGGTTGCAATATTTAATCCCAGGAAGGGAATTCCAGTGACAGCTGCAGCACGCATTCAGCGCTGGGCATTCTTCTTAGCTAGCCATGATTATGATATTGAGTTTAGGAGAATAAAACAGCATGCTAATGCGGATGGACTCTCTCGCCTGCCACTGCTAGCTGAGGAGCAATCTGTAAAGGAGCCAAGGCCAGCACACAAGGAATACATTCACTTATTTGAGATGGAGACCTCTCCAGTGACCCATGCTATGGTTGACCAGGAAACCAAGCGAGATCCCATACTAGCTCATGTTTATGAAAGCACTCTTAAAGGCTGGGCCCATTTGGACAACCCTGACCTGGCATCCTTTTATAGAGGAAAAGATGAGCTTGCCATACATCAAGAATGTGTGATGTGAGGAATTTGTGTGGTTGTACCCAACAAGCTGCGCTCGAGAGTCTTAGAGGAGCTTCATGTCGGGCATCTAGGAGAGGTAAAAATGAAAATGATGGCCAGAAGCTTGGTATGGTGGTCAGGCATTGATCAGCAAATAGAACAGTTATCTAAGGAATGCACTGGATGCCAATTAGTGCAACACATGCCACGGCCTGCACCCTTACATCCCTGGGAATGGCCATCAGCTCCCTGGCAGTGAGTGCATATTGACTTTGCAGGCCTGTTTCTGGGAATGATGTACTTAGTAGGGGTGGGACTTGGGGCAAAAAAATGGTTACCAGTTTTACCGGTTACCGGTTTACAAAAACCCGGTTTACCGGATTAAAACCGGTATACCAATACCGTTTTTAAATTTTTTTGATTTCAATGGGGAACTGTCTCCATTGAAATCAATGAAACCCCTCCATACCTCCCCTCCCTCCCAGGCTGAGCGGGTGGAAGGGGGAACACCCCCCACCCACCCTGCCCAGCCTGGATTTTATTATTTTTTTTATCCCGAAGTCCGGCTGCTAGCGTGGGCGTTGGGCCACTGCCATGCTGGAGTCGGTGACCCAGAGCCCATACCAGCAGGTACTAGGTGATCCCTGGGGTGGGGATGGTTTAACACCCCCACCCCCAGGGATCGCCCTACCCCCCACCCAGATCGCCTTACTTGTCCTCCGGGTGGCGACGGCGGAGGCAGCAGCATGGCGCGGGTTTGGGTTTGGTTCAGTGCTAGTGACTGGCTTCCCTTCAGTCCTTCACTAGGCCTTCCGGGGAAACCTGGAAATAAAAATAAAAAAATCCAGTGTGGGTGGGGGGTGTCCCCCCTTCCACCCACGCAGCCTGGATGGGGGAGGGAAAGTGAGTGTTTTTTAAAAAAAAATTTTTTTAAACATTGCTGTCATTCATTTCAATGACCGCAATGTAAAAAAATCCGGCACAGGGAACCGGTACTGGTACCCCAGATTACTGGGTTAATCTGAAACTGCCGGTACAGCAAAATACCAGCAGTTTCGGATACTGGGGGAACCGAAATCCCCACCCCTAGTACTTAGTAGTGGTGGATGCACACTCCAAATGGCCAGAAGTCTTCTGCATGAAGAACACCACAACAATGCAGACACTAGAATATCTTTGCAGCTTGTTTGCACATACTGGACTACCTGAACAAATTGTAAGTGACAATGGTCTGTAGTTTACCTCGGAAGGGTTTCAGTGGTTCACGAAGAAAAATGGGATTAAGCACATTACCTCAGCCCCATATCACCCTGCCACAAATGGATTAGTTGCACGGTTTGTACAAACTTTTAAGCAAGCTTTGAGGTCTATGGTGGGTGAAAGGGGGTCAGTGCAACAGAAACTGGCCCAATTCCTGCTTGCATATAGGAATGCAACACATGCCACAACAAATCAGACACCAGCAATGTTATTTATGGGTCAGAACCTCAGGTTACGTTTAGACTTGCTAAAGCCAAATCTAGGGTTACATGTAAGAAATCAACAGATGATTCAAGCTATTCAAAGAGGATCTAACCCCCCTCTCCAGTTACACGTGGGGCAAACAGTTTTGGCATGTGATTATAGAGGACCTGATAGGTGGACACCAGCATTGTTAGTGCACAGACTGGATCACTGTCTTATACAGTACAAGTGCACCCCGAGATAGTGTGGTGGCATCACATAGACCAGTTGCGGGATTCAGGTGCTTTCCCACCACTGACTCAAGAGGTAACATCCTCCTATCCTTCAGTAGTCCCAGCATCTACTTCCCAGCTTGAACAGGACACCAGTATGATGATTACACCAGAAACCAGTTCTGTTCGAGACCAGATCTCCTCTGAAGTCATGCCAGGGGGCAGCAATGTGGTAGAAAAACCTCTTGCGCAAGGACATGTCCAACTTGCTGACAGACGCTATCCACAAAGAAAACGTCAGCCACCTGATAGACTGAATTTGTAATTAATTTCTTTTGTCAGTGTAGGCATCACATTTTCCTTATTCTTTTCTATATATATATACAGGCATTGTCTTAGGGGGAAGGACAGAGGCTATACTTTGTTAACTGAATCTGCTTATACCAATCTGGGACTGCGGTTCCTTAGGCAGATCCTTGTGTTGAATCTGCTGTTCATTGTTGCTGTTACATGTTTACCTGTGCTACTGAGTTAAGCTGTAGTTAAACCAGCAAGCATCTCTGTGTATGTTTGGGGTACCTGGGGCTAGCTGTAAACCTCAAACCTGACACACCTCCACCCACCGCCCACGGTGTTCCCATGGGCACCCATCCATCCCCCGACAGCCGCTGTGGCATTTGAATGGGCACCCCCCCCCACTGCACACGTGTGGTGGTGGGACACCCATGTGAAAAGGCCCTGTGGATTAGCTCCATTATCCCACATCGCCAGCCTCGCTGCAGGTGGTAGCAGTGAGGGGGCCCTTGTCATGCTCAGACCTGAACTTAGGGGCAGGCCCCCTGGGCCTTGGTTGGTGGTTTCTGGGGGGGGGGGGGCAATCCTGGCCCTGTTGCCACCCCATTCCATCCCCCCCTTTCCTTCCTGCACAGTTGGAGGCTGCTGCCTGGGTCCCCATCCCTCACCTGCCTCTGCCGTTTGCCTCTCGTAGCTCAGCAGCAGCAGCAGCAGCGGAGCACTCCTCACCCCCCCTCAGAATGACAGTTCCTTCCAACCCTTTCTGAACTGTGTCCTTGTCTCATTTGTGATGTGTTGACAACAACGTTGTTTTTTTTTCATTTCATTTCAAATTTAATTTATATCCCACACTCTTCCACCTAAATGAGGCGGCTAACAATGCAACAAATCCATGATAACCACAATATATCATAACAAAAAGGTCTGTCACCAGACCAGTACACTTCATAATAATACAACAAACCCCTACATTTCTAACAATTCAACATCTAATAAATCGATCCAGTTCATGATTACACGTAGTGTATCACAAATTAACATCCCTTCCTCACTCCCCCTAATTCTGGTATCCATTCACCATCATTACCATACCTTCCCCACCCCTTCTGCTTCCACCAGGAGGGAAAAGGGAGGCCCTCCACCCCACCCCTCTCCTACTCGCAACAGGAGGGGGGGGGGAATCACTACCATATACCAGGATTTTAACATCCCCTTATTAAAAAAATACAATATAAATACAGCAGCAAACAGAATATTACAATCCCCTTAAACAAAAGTCCTTCAAACGAAAGACCTTCAATTAATAACACAAGAAAATATAACATCCAGCAAATTTTTTTTCCCCAACCCCACCATCTCAGTATCCTCCCCACCTCTTCTGATGTATTATCAATACCTCCCTTAGTACCACCAGAGGAAACCCGCCTTCTCTCGCCAGGGGGGGAACATTCCTCTGCTAGCCAGCTCCCTCTGCCACCAGATAGTAGTAATATTAACCTTCTGTCCTGGCCTCGGCCCTTGTACCCCGCCAAAGGGTCCTGCCAAAGGGCACGCCCCTTTGGCCATGCCTCTTTGGCATGTGCCACTGGCATAGCCGTCGGCCGCCCCCTGTTCTTGTTGGGGTGACCCGGAAACTGGTAGTCCCCGGCCCCACCCCCTTGTTAATTACGGAGGTGGCATTGTCCCAGTCCAGCTGCTGCTCGTATCTTCCTGATCCCACTGATCGCTGGGCTCCAGAGCAGAGACTGACAACCCCCCCTTCCCCAGATCGTCACTGGGGGGGGGGGGAGAAGGGCGATAACATCTGCGGATAACATCTGCCTTCAATGGGCACCCCCTCACAAACAGACAGGGGCCAATCATCCCTGCTATCTGTCTCCTCTTCAGGCAGGGAACACACTCGCCAAACACCCCCACACAAGATATCCAAGGGGGGGGCAGTCCATAGTCTCTTTTTCCCCCCGAGACATGACTCCTACCCAGCATATCTCCACTGGCACTGCAGCTAATTCCCGCATAGTCCTCTCTTCACACTCCACCAACACCATGTTCACACTTGCCCCTTGCTGGAATCAGGGTCTTTGATGTTCCAACTTTGCCTCTTCCTGCCCAACAGGTCAGGATAGATGTGGCTTGGCAGAGTTGCTCTGCATGGGAAAGCTCGACTATCAGCAGTTGAAAGGGATCCAAACTAGTGGTAAAAAAAAATGTCCAACTTTATATTCACATATTGGATTTAGGTTTTTTTTTGCCAAAGTGAATATTTATTTCATTTATCCAAATTTATATCCCACCACATGCCTAGGGCTCAGGTAGGTTATAACATATAAACAAAACCATTTAAAAATCCACTACCCCAGCTTTCCCAGGCACTATCCCTGCCTGCCACATGCTTGACTGAATGGAAAGTCTTACATTCCCTCCGGAAAACACTTGAGCTTTGGTGAACCTCTAGTGGACTTCCATAATTGTGGTGCAGCCACTGAGAATGCCTCTCTGTGCATCCTTGCTGGATGGAATTGATGCACCAGAGGTGCTCCGGGTTCACCTTAGGGACCATGATGGGATATAGGGGAGGAAGTGATCTTTCAGATATATAGATATGAGGTCCAGTCTTCGGATATGTGAGGTCCAAGTCATTTATGGGGAATGGCCAAGGAAGGTCCTGTTGAATGAATAGCCCCAAACCTCTCCAGAACAGACAAAAATCACCTCAGTGACTCTGCTGACAGCAAAACCCAAGGAAACTTTCAAAACCTGCATCAGGTTCTGTGGGGAGGGCTTCAGCCAGCCTTAATCCCGGCCTGTCCTTTCCCCATTCACCCCAGGTGAGAGAGAGCACCTAAAAGTAGGGATGGGCAAATGCGATTCGGAAGTTCAGACCGAACCCAACTGAACTCGATTTTCGAACCGAACTGAATTTCCAAACTCGGTTCTGTTCGCTCATCCCTACCTAAAAGGCCTTAAGCCCCTTTCACCACTCTAGTCTTTTAACCAGGAGAGGGTGCCTCCTCCATGGTTTAGATTCAGAGAAAAGACTATTTCCCTGGGTCTCACTCCAGTGACATCATACCAGGACAGTCTGAGCACTGAAGCAATGCTGAATAGCAATTAAGCCAATAGATGCTAACAATTGATATGAACTATTCTTGTGACTGATGATCCAATTAATCTTAGAATGTCACTGAAATCTTCTTACTAATAAATTACAATAATCTGGACAAACTCCCCCCCCGCCCCCCCACCCCCGAAGATTTTAAAACAGGATTTTTCCAAATGTGTTTGCAGGGAATTAACGGAGTGTTACTGAAAGAGAACAAAAGGAGCTGGGCTGGAAGAAATTAGAGGAAGTTAAATTAAAGGTTAAATTCAAACTTTGTTGAGGCAAACTCACAAATGCAAGGAGGTTGCTGCTCCAACTTGGATCCACGGGACACTACTAGAGCTGTAATGGGTAACTAATCTGCTACCCAAAATTTCAGGTAGCCTGTTGGGTGCTCAGATGGTACCCAGCTATGAAGCTGGGCACCTGCTTGCCCCAAATACTGGGTATTACTGTTACCAAGTGGCCAATTTTCCATTTTATCTACCCGTTTTGACTTAGTTTCACTTTTTTCATGTGTTTCTGAATGTTCCTAACCATTTCCCTATCTCAGTACATGATAGAAATGGAAATCTGGTACTGGAAGCAGTATTTTGGTAAATTGGGCAGCCCATTGGGCACTAATCGGGTACCAGTTAGTACCTGATATTACTGAGTCACGTTGGGTACCATAATTTTGCTGGCTATACAGGTCTTTGCAGGTACTAGTTTCACCTATAGATGATAGTCTTTGCAAGGTTGCCAGAGAATGGGCATGGTTTCTGTGCATTGCTGGACACAGCCCAAAAGGATCAGTGTCAGTAATGGATACACAGGTATTCAAAGCAACCTTGTGTACGTGAACAATTAACTCTATTTCACTGCAGAGTTAATGGGATTAACACCATAGTAAAGTTTTTGTTGTTGTTGTTCATGGATATGCTCTACTCGGCAGTAGCTCTTAGGTCACTGTGGAGTTGTTAACATCTAATTGTCCAAGGAGCATGGCAAATTAAATGCACAGCTCTTCTTTGTGTGTATACACTTGTCTTGGAGAAAGGACTTAATTCATTCCTCATTTAGTCCTCTGAAACACATACTCCCCCACAGACAGATAAGAGCAGGCCACACCACTGCCAGGGAAATGACATACTATAGTTTGTGTATATGCTCTATGGAGCAGTAAACAATTACTCAGTTAATTACTCCTACCACAGTTAATTACTCTGTAGTAGAGTTACAATGAATATCTGTGGTGAATACAGTCTCTGAAAATTTTTCCTGTCACGCTTTGGCTCTGGGACAGTGGTTATCCAGTCCCGCTTCACTGGAGATCCATGTAGGTTCTGGTTACTTCAGTTTTGTCATTTTGGTAACTTCAATTTTGCCCTGTTGTGCATGCGTAATATCTGAAACGAAGTAACAAAAAATGCTGAAATAACCAATATACTGAAATAAATGAAGCATCCAAACCAATACAACTATTTGCATATCTGCTTATTTATCCACGTTGGTTGCCGATATCATTGTCTATTCAGAGGGCTATCCAAAAATGTGAATAATATCTGTGAATACTGTGATGTACTGTCTCTTTTAAAAGTTTGGTAGCCCTGCAGTTATCCCAGGCAGAGCACTACTTCCTGCTCCTGTTGTTTGGCTAGAACAATAAAAGCAGCCACCAAGATGGCTGTGTTGTGGCTATCCTTAACCTCCTTCTCTCTATAAACCCACACAATATAGCACACACAAAATTTGCCATTTGTTTCAGCTCTGTTTTGCAGTATATGAGCCTGGAGTGTGTGAGATGCCTGAATCTTATTAATGGAAGTTGGGTGCCTGGCTGCCTTAGGCTGCAGTCCTGAAGTCACTTACTCTGAGTCTGGAGTAGCCCCATAGACTTCTGGGATGTAACCGGGAGCTCTTTTTGAAAACCCTATTTAGGCTCTGTTTTCTTTAGCCAGACCCTTGATGTTAGGTTAACATGCTTTCTGTGGCTTGATGATGCTACACATGATGGATGTATGAATGAATACTTAGCTGTACGATGAAAACAGTGATTCATATCGAAGACTCTTGGTACGGTGCAGCACAAGTCAAGATAATGTAGCATATGAGCCCTTTTGACATTGAATTATGTTTTCAACTGACACAAAACTCCCCTCTGCAACCCATGGAAGGACGGATAGAAAGCTTCACTGAGTGCTTTATCGGCCAGCTGACATTCTCTGACTGGTGGCTGATAATAGTGAGATGACCTTGCGGCGAGGATAACGGTGCAGAGAATGGGGGGGAAAAGGAGCAAAAGAGGTAATTTACACTTGCAAGGACAAGGACGAAATATACAAATCATAGGAGAGATAAAGAAATCCTCAGGCTTATGATGACAATGTTTTTGTCGAACATGATGTTATCGCAAGATGCTGTAGCTAGTTTATCATGCAGTGTGGTTCGCTAAGCTTACACATACAGGTTTAAAAAGCCATCTACTAAGTTCTTAGGAAGTGAGATAGCAGTGAAGGCTGAAATTCCTTGGGTAATGAAGACTGTACAGTCTTCTTAACAACTGGTATCTAATGTGTACATTGCTTTTCAATTGTTGTGTTAATAAGATTCTATAAATCAAAGTACTACTGGTATGCGGCCAGTTCCTCACCTGATGCAAATTGATATAGCTCCTTTGAAATTTCCACCAGCAGAAGATCTATATTGGCTAATGAGAACATAAGAACTGCCATAGTGGGTCAAACCAATGATTCATCTAGCTAAGGGATGGAGAACCTTTTCCTTCCCATTGATTACAAACATTGTGGGCCAGAGCCCAGAGGCAACTTTGAGGAGTGGATGCTTAAGGGATGTGCTCAGGATGGAAGGAGGGTCCAGATCATGAATCTGTGTGGGGATCTATTCCTTATCCTTGAGTGCTTCCCCTCAGCTCCACTCCCTTCCCCTGAACTCGCTCTTTAGGTGCTTGAGGATAGGAATTGGATCCAGCGGCCAGATCAAGGAACTGGAAAGGGGGCAGATAAAAAAACAGCAACACAGCCATGGGTCATATTTGACTGACAGGCTTGAAGGTTCTCCCCCTTTGATCTAGAACGTCCTGTCTCTGATAGGCCGTTTTTACACAGATGCCTCCCCCCCCCCCGTCGTATGGTGTTTTAAGGTGTGTGTGTGTGGCGTCCGTGTATACGGCCAGCGATGGGTGTCCGTTCGGTGTTCGCCCATGTGAACACCGAGCAGGATGGGCGATGGTGTGTGTGTGCTCCCGTGTGACATCCATCGCACACCCATCTCCACCCACGGAGCCCTCTGGAAAACCGGAGGAGGTTACGTGGGTGGGGATGGGTGGAGGTGGGTGTATGTCCATTCACATGGACACACACCCATCTCCACCCACCGTGGCTAAACACCCATCCCCCCACCCACCTCCATCCATGTAAAAAGGGCCATAGTGGTCAGTTTGGTTACTTCCCAGACCAGTTTGACTAATGGCTATTTATGGATCTATCATCTATGAAATTATTGAGTACTTTCTTATAACCAAGTTATGTTATTGGCAAGTTAAATGATGTGTAAAGCTTTTTACTAGAACTGAAATGAGTAGTGGGTTTATTATTCGTATTTTCAAGTCATCCTTTGAGTTGCCAGAACAATATCTGTGACCAAAATGAGTACTTGTATCTACAGGATTTTTAGGTATTCCTTTTGGTTTGATTATTATTATTTATTTATTTTTATCATTTCAATGACATTTGTATCAGTTGTGCATGTGCATTACTGCTAATATTGCTGAAATGATGTAACCAACATACCAAAATGAGAAAAAAAACATTGAGGTATTTAATTTGCGGTCGGCAAATAACGTGCAACTGCCTTTCATGCGCGTGATCCCTGACGGCTGTCTCGTGTAATCCCGCGTTGCAGGATTTTGAAATATCGCGCGAGCAGGTTGAGCGATGGTGACCCGCTCATCTAAAAGCGGCTTAAGAGCTACCAAATGTGGCTTCTACAATGACCTGAGATCTTGCAGCATAAAAGGGGAACAGTGCATTCACACATTACAAAAAATTGTGGAATTATAATACCTGGTGGTATCTCCAGTTATAATAGCTCATTTTGTAAGGTGTGAAAGCAGCTTAAGTAACTGCTGGAAGGTTTTGTGATGAGCATGTGTTGTTGTCTTGAAGAGAGACAGCACATGAAGTATGACTGTTGTTCAGAGAGCTCCAAAGGAACACACAATATCATTATTTCATTCAGTTCTCCAAAAAGCATATGGATTGAAGAACACATGTATATTCCTCTCAGAAGATCCAATACTCAAAGCATCTTGCCTGTGCATTGTGCAAACTCCACTGAAGTCAGGAGGGCTTGTGCTGGTGGAACAGCTCAAAGATTCCAGCCTCCAGGAATCTATCACTTCTCTTTGAATGAGTTTCACTGTACAGACCTTTTCTTTGATTTTGAAATGGTTTCCTTTTAGTCTCAAGAAAGATAATGTGGGGGAAGAAATCGGGATGGATGAAAGCTTTTCACTCCAAATTTACATCCGTGGGTCAAACTCCCACCAGAAAGTTCTGGGGTTGCAGAAAAAGAACAATTGGACATGCAACCTGCATTGTGTTAAACTTTCTAGTAGTTTTGCATAAAGTCAGCCAAGAAATAATCTTCTGTATTTTCTAATTAAATAGTCATAGCCAATAGACTGTATGCAAGAGGTTCTTAAGCTATGGGTCATGACCCCAACTTGGATGACACCATCTGCAGATAAAGACATGGTCCCAACTAATATTTCCATGTAGGTTTTTTTTCTTTTTTCCTTCCTGGGATCATGGGATTACATTTAAGTCTTAAAATGGGATTGTGATATAAGCAAAACAAATTGGGAACTGCTGCTCTCTGTTTATGTAGTCCAAAATATTTACCATTGGAGAAATATCTAGGTTCCCTTGACTTTCTTAAAATTAGAATTTTACATCTTGAACTAGAATTTTACAATCTTACATCTACTCCATTACTGGAAAAATTGCATTATTCTAGAATTACTAATTAACAGGCCTGTTTCTTTCTTTATTTAGCAACAAGCAAGTAAAAAAAAGTAACTCATTTTGTTAATGTTCAGACTGTGATTTCCCTCGTTGCTGTTTCCAGTGACAAATGTTTGCCTGTGCAAATAGTGTAGTGTATTATGCAGCAGCAAAGTTAAAAGAACTGCATTCAGTCCCCAAGTGGGTCATTAGCACCCCTCTGCTCAGACGCATGACTTGACTGATTTGTACAAGGTGTTTGTACTTAGAGTTGTTACAACCTGTTCAAATTACTCTATAATGAAAACAAAGTATTGTGTGAAGTATTAATCAGTTATGGTTTTGAGGACATGGAGGCTGAAGCTGGAAGGCGTAAATTTAATGTTTCTGCATCAGCCTGACTCCTTGAACTGACTGGAGGGTTCAACCTGGTGGGAAGGTAGAGGCTCATGTGCTGGTGGTGGCCACTAATGGAGATATGTGGAATCAAAACACTCCCTTGTTATGTGCCAGCAGAGAACTATGGGTGAGAATTTAGGTTTAAATCTATATTGACTCAATGTAATATATTTCTGTAGGGCAAATCCATGATAAACTTTTGCTTTGTGAGCTTGGCATAGGACTGGTTGAGGAGAGAAGGTGGAGGAGAAAGAGTTAGAAGAGGGTGAGTTGGTGAAGAATACCAGAAAGATCAGATATTTCAATATTTTGACTGCAGATAGTGTTTGGGTAGATGAAGAGCCAACCAAAAATGTAACTGATACCCGCAAATAACAAGCCCATTACTCGTTTTAGCTCCACTTTCAGTGCACTTTTAGCATTGGCTCTAATACGTCAAAGACAACGTACACATGCAAAATTACTATCCCTTGACTGGTGTTCTGGTAGACCCTGGGAGTCTTAGCCAAGCAAAAGACCCATTGTTCTGGGCACTATGTGAACACCCAGCACGAGACTGGCCCTGCTGAGAACAGCCCAAATAGCAAGTCAGACAGAGGGTGGATATGGATATACAGGCAGGGATGTACTAGAGAGGTGATTAGGGGTGTAGATAAATACTATGCAGAGAGGGGGCTCAGTTGAGTCTGGGCCTTGGAATGTAGGGGATTCTTCTGCAAGATGTCTGAGTACTGGTAGGAAATTTTCAGTGGGTGGGGGAAGGGGGTGGATCTAAAATTCTGCACCCACCCACTCAGGCCAATTGCAAAGTCACCAAGAAGGAAGTTTTCACAGTGGGTGGGGGTGGAGTGCAGGCCCCATTTTTATTTATTTATTTATTTAATAGATTTCTATACCGCCCCATCCTGCACAGCAGCTCGGGGCGGTTAACAACAATAAAAACAATTTAAAATATTTAAAATACAAATATAAAACATATTAATAAGACAGGGTGGTATAAATAAATATATAGGTGGGGGATTAAAAATCACCCCCCCTCCCCTCCCTCCCAAAGGCCTGGGCAAACAGCCAGGTCTTACAGTTCCGCCGAAAT
>QEPC01007559.1:7753863-7765805 GCA_003113815.1 Sphenodon punctatus | reverse complement strand
GCTTGCTTGCTATCTCGAGGGAGGGAGCGGGCGAGCTTGCTTGCTTGCTTGCTATCTCGAGGGAGGGAGCGGGCGAGCTTGCTTGCTTGCTTGCTATCTCGAGGGAGGGAGCGGGCGAGCTTGCTTGCTTGTTATCTCGAGGGAGGGAGCGAGCGAGCTGGGGTCTATGTTCCAGATAGGGACGGCTGTCCATCCACTTCATCCAGTAGCTGCCACTCCTGTCCCAGGACCCACCATCAGGGTTCTGGAGCCTACATTACAGGCAGGGAGGGCTGTCCATCCAGAAGCTGCCATGCTAGTCCCAGGACCCACTGTCAGGGTTCTGGGGCTTTCATTCCACTCACAGGGAGCTGTCATTCCACCGCATCAAGAAACAGCAAGCCACTCCAGCTCCAGGACCCACCGTCAGGGTTCTGAGGCCTACATTCAAGGCAGGGAGGGCTGTCGTTCCACTTCATTGTCTGCCAATGCCAGCCAGCCTATGACCCAGGCAGGGAGGGCTGTCATTCAACTTCATCCAGAAGCTGCCACTCCAGTCCCAGGACCCTTTGTCAGGGTTCTGGGGCCTATGTTCCAGGCAAGGAGGGCTGTCCATCCATGTCATTCAGAAGCTGCCACTCTAGTCCCAGGACCCACTGTCAGGGTTCTGGGGCTGCCATTCCACTCACAGGGAGGCATCATTCCACTGCATCAAGAAACAGCTAGACACTCCAGCTCCAGGACCCACCATCAGGGTTCTGGGGCCACCGTTCCAGGCAGGGAGGGTTGTCATTCCACTTCACTGTCTGCCAATGCTTCACCGATGCCAGCCAGCCTGCAATGCCCGGCCAAGTAGGGAAGCCAGCCACCGAGCCCTGACTGGGCATCTGCCGCTGCTCCGCTGCCACCCAGCCTGCAATGCTTGTCTAAGTAGGGGTGCCAGTCACAGTTACTGTGCCTTGGCAATCCAGTCTCTGCTGCTGGTACTGCATGTTAGCCATTTGCTCCTCCCTCTTGTAGATGGGTATAGCTCGGATGCAGGGGCTGGGTGTCCACGAGATTCACCACCGGGAAAGGCTTGACCAATTTTCAGTAGAGCTTCTTGAGATCAGTCAAGTACGATGCCAGCCTGCAATGCCAGCCACCAAGCCCTGGCCGGGCCTCTGCCACTGCTCCACTGATGCCTGGAAGCTTGCAACACCAGGCCTCTGCTGCTGCCACTGAGTCTCAGATGGCCAGTCATGCCCCCACGGGCACCCACGGGGGCCAAGCACTGAGCCTGTCTGCCCGAGCAACCCAGGGTGCCAAGCCCCAAGTCTTCCCGGTCTCTGCTGCTGCGTCTCCAGCAGCCTGCCATGCCACCATGGGCACCGTGGAGTGCCCCAAGCCTCTGCCATGGCCAAACTTTCAGAATGTTCGGGGGGTCCAAACTCCGCAGGACTGAACCCACAAATCCGAACAAAGTTTTCGAACCGAATGTCCGAACATCTGAACTCCGGTCTGTTCGCACATCCCTAGGGTGCGCCTGCGAGCGAACCTAATAAATGAGGTGAATGTGTGGGTGCACATTAGCACGCACTAGCCCACAGAGTGGGCCCACGATGTCATTGGACAACACCGTGAGTGGGGAGTGCATGCGAGTGAGTGGAGGCTGGGGGCAGGGGGAGGAGTGTGGACTAACACCTAATAGACAGGCAGGCAAACCCACCTGGTGAGTGCTAATGCGGGCTATTGTGCTGTCTGAAAATGCCCTCTATCTCATGACTGTTAGCTAGGTGTGTTTGCTGTCCACTGGGCTGCACAGGTTCTTCATGACTGTGAATGTAATGGACATGTCACAATGCCGAACCTGAGTCGATCAAGAGCTTGAGGAAGACACCCTCCTGGAAATCAGCATGTCAACTGGTTGGCCAGTTATACTCTAAACCAATCTTTTATTTAAAAGAAAAATATAAACTGGCCATTGATTAATAAGCTCCAAGGGAGTGCTGGGGAGGAAAAAAACAGAGCTAAATAAAGGCTTAGAAGAACTAGTTCGACACTTAGCTACTCGGCCATGAGATCTCCCATCATGGCTCCTCAGAAGGTGGCAGGCATGGTGCCCATGAGTCTTCTCACAGGTAAAAAGTGTTGGATGGTTTGATGATGGTACACAGCCTTGACCCCATGTCTCAGTCACATTAGATCCCCATGCTTCCAGGTTCCTCTGGGTCCATGAGAGAGTTAGAACAGTGGTCTTTTTTTAAAACCATGCCCTTACTTTCACTTCTCTGTGATAGCTGAGCCCCCACCCCTCTCATTGACATGCACGTTACTTTTTCTCTTCCTCTCCCCTTTCCCATCTCTCTTGTTGCTTCCCTTCTCTATCCCCTTTGTTCTTTGGCTCAGGTTAACCCTGGCCGCTTTGTGATGGGCAGGTGTGGAGGTGAGGCTGGGGACGGGCCAGATTTGGGAATAGGGAAAGTGAGATGGAGGGGTGGGAGTAGGTGGGATGGGTCAGTTAAGCGTGAAATTTATTTTTTATATATTTTAATAAAGAAATTTTGTTTTTAATTACTGCAAGCTTCCCGAGTCCACTTCTGGGTTAGGGTGGAGTATAAATATATAATAGTAATTAATTAGCATCACTACACCATCGAGGGTAGTAACTGAGTGGCTCATGTCTTGGGTAATATCTGAGAGGGTGATCTTTCAGGCTAGATTTTAGGGGTGTAATCTGGTTCCTTGTCTTCCCCCCCCCTCCCCCAATTTACTGAGGACCTGGCTCTGAGCATGCCCAGAACTGGCTGGCCACATCCATGGTGGCACTCACAGCATGTTGACAGTGCCATCTTGGGGAGGGCTGAGCATGCCCAGTTTAAAAAAACCCCTTACCAGCCTGGGAAGAGGCCGCACTTCATAGGACTCCCTCCAGAGGGTAAGTACCAAGTATTCCGAGTATCGTCTGAGGGTTTGAGGAGCAGCCTGAGCTTAGGACTGGTTCTCAGGCCCCTAGAAATACTTGCAATTTTTTTAAAAAAATATTCAGAACAGCCCAACTAGATATGCTTTTGAGTGCTGCACATTTCTTGTGTCAGCTTGGTTTTAACTCAAGCTGAATAGTTAATAATAAAAAAGTGTCTCCGTATTGCTGAGTATTATTAAAGATGCCACATATCTCAACAGCTGTGAATAATTAGTAACAGTAAAAACAAATTATAGGTGAAATCTGAAGGGAGTGCATATATTGCCTCCACAAAGTTGGCATTAGGGTAAAATAAAACCTACAAGACATATCAATAAAATATATTAATGGTGTCTGGTGCTAGGCTGTAATTTAAATAAAATTAGCCTAACGGCATTCAAATATCAATAAACAATAAACATCTTCATGCACTGGAGACTCATACGGTTTAATTCAGAAGTAGTATTAGGCACTTTGTATTTAATCGTAAAACTTTGGGGGGAAAATACATACAATGTAAAGCAGCTTGAGTTCATCCTGTGGAATTCTATATGGAAGATCTGGAGGGATATTTTTCATTCCTGTTTTTCACTGGATTTTGCCATATTTTTGGTATTTTGCCTTTTTAATTGGAAGCTTAGTTGAAAGATGAATGCAAAATAGAGGTGAAAGGAGGGAAGATCTTAGAAAAGGCAACCTATATGGCAGGACTGAGGCTGCTTGCTCATGTTCAGAAACAGGGGTGTAGCTAGGGTAGAATGGGCCCCTGGCCAAGAAGTCAAGATGGGCCGCCCTCTTTGTGTTCCACCTAGGGGTGCCACCCAGCATATATATATATATCTACACTGAACGTTTCAGCTTCCGCCCTCAGCAGCAGCTCAGTTGATTTTTGAAAGAAAGTGTATTGTGAGCACAGCTGGCAGTTGTTAGAACTCTGAGGTTGGAGAGAGTTCTAAGGTGAGCCAAGGAATGCAGTAGCACATACAAGAAAAGATAGGGGTTCACTGTCATCTTCTAAGTTAAGGCCATTGGGTGTGAGGGTGTCAAGTCTGTAGATCCAGAAGTTTTCCCTGGTGTCCAGTAGTTTTGGGTTGGAGGCTTTTTCTATAGGGAAGATTTCTAGGTCAGCAAGTGTGTGATCTTCTGAATTAAAATGTCTAGCAACAGGCTGTTCCACTTTCTTAGTGACGATGGTTGACTTGTGATTTCTGAACTGGGTACGGAGGTCTGTGGTGGTTTTCCCCACATATTGCATTATGTATACATTGTATCACATAAATAATATTCCTCGATGTGCAGGTGATGTTTTGCTTGATGGTATAGGTCCTGTTTGTAGTGCTGCTTTTGAAAGTGGTAGTTTCTTTGAGATGAGTGCACGTAATGCAACGTTTGGATTCACAGCGATGTGATCCAGGGTTGTTGATCGGTTGTTGACCAGTGAGACAGAGGGAGATCCAGGAGCAAATGAACTGTTTATGGGGTGGGGGTTTAAAGACAGTATTCCTGTTAGCAATAATTTCATTAAGAAGAGTTAGTGAAATAGCAGCCATAATAATCTCAGAACCATATATGCAGATTTTCCAAGATAGAATAGATATTGCTTTACAACCTAAATTACTACCTAAGATAGTTGTGAGAATGTGGCCCTTTTTATATGGGTCTCTCCCACCCATGGACACGCAGAAATCTGCGTATTCATGGGTGTGGGAGCCCTGTGTGAATGACACAATGCACGTGCCCGCAGTGAGTGGGGGTGCATGCGCACGTGCACCTAACATGCATCCCCACTCATCCCCCACTCATCCCCATGCATGGAGCAACCAGGGAAAACGGTGGTTGCGGATGACTGGGGGTTGAGTGGGGATGCATGTGCGGCTGTGTGCACACCCCACCAATCCACTGGCACGCCCATGGATCCACTGTCTGGCAGAGCCATGTAAAAACGGCCTGTGAGGAGCCACTCGAAGAAGAACAGAAGGTTGCTGCCTTATAAATAAGCTTCTTGGAGATGGCTTTGAACATTCTTACAACTAGGGCTGATGTGGCAGCAGCTGTTACCGTGCCGTGATTCCATTCCGCCATTTCGGAATTGCCAGCGTCACACCGCAGCTTTTCTGCAGACATTCCGCTAATTCCGTCGGCATTCTGGGAATTGCAGAAAAATTGCGGAAACTGTCGGAAAACTGCTGTTCCGCTATTTTGTGGTGCTGGCGGAATGGCGGAAGTAGTGAAAATGTCATGTTTTTGCTATTTTGTGAAGCCTGTGGAAGTAGCGGAATGAAATTAGCGGAACTGCGGAAGTAGCGGAATGAAGCTAGTGGAATGAAAGCCTCTGCCACGCCATTCCACTAATTGCAGAAACGCTGTTTCCGGCAGAAATAGCTACCGCTGCGACATTCCGCTACAGCCCTACTCACAACACCCACCCTTCCAGCCTCACATGGATTTTTCTTATATTCCTAGGAAGGGTTGGGAGGAAGTCATTCTGAGGGGGAGAGTGCTTTTTATACTAGAGGAGCTTGAGACCATCATGTGGTCTATTTGAATATGGTGAGCATGCCATGCACAACCCAGTTGTGAAAATGTTAGGAGCCATCTCACAGCTTTATCTCCCAGTCTGATTGCCGGCTCTGCTGCTGCTGCAGCCCTACTAGCAGGCAGAGGCAAGTGAGGGATGGGTAACCCCCCATGATGTTGGGGTTCCCTGCACTTGGGCATCCTCCAGCCCAGCTCAGGCATGGGGCTGTCCACACAGGGCCAGGCAGTGGCCCCCTGGTGCCTAGCGGCCCCCAGATTTATGCTGGGTTCACTCAATGCAATGGACACTACGCCCCTGTTCAGAAAGGAGCAGTTGTGTAAAATCCCCGATTGTGGGCACGGGGGTTTAGTGTTATTTTTTCCCATTCCCCCGTTAAATTCAATAATACTGGATTTTGAGCACTGTCTTGCATTATTGAATTTAACAGGGAATGGAAAAATAATGCTCCCGTGCCCACAATCAGGGAGTTTACATGACTGCTCTAAAGTGAGTTAAACTCAAATTAGTTCCCACCCCTTTCTGACCATGAGTGAGTAGCCTGAGAGTCAGGAGCCCAGACAGTATTAACCAGAACTTTGTGCCAGGGTTCAGGCCAGCATCTCTTTTCATGCCTGCCACTGTTGCTACTTTGCAAGACTCTGCCCACATCTGAATGTGGAAACATCAGTCTCATCCCCAGTCTCTCTCCTGACAAGCTTCTGGCTGATCGGTGTCACCAAACAGTAGGTCTGACGTGGCAGAATTGTTTGTCGTTCTGCTTTGTGTGGCCGCTTTTTCAGCTTGTATGACACCGGTCCTGATGGAAACCAACAGTAATTTACAATACTTCACAGCAATTTGCAACAGTTTACGGAAATTTGCGGCATTTTACCTCAGTTTATGTAAGTTGTGGCAGTTTACAGCACTTTGCAGCATTTACCACAGTTCACAGTAATTTGTGACAGTTATGACAGTTTTAGCAACATTTATGACAATTTGCGACAGTTCCCCCATAAAGTTTATGACCATTTATAGATGTTTACAGCAGTTCACAGAACTTTATGACAGTTTCAGAAATTTTACGGCAGTTCACACAAGTTTACAGCAGTTCCTGGAAGTCCTCGAGAGTCTCCGGCGCTTTTAATAAGGCCATAAAGGGCAACATGCTTGATCGGTAAGTGATGCTGCTTCAGTGGAAGTTGCCATGTCATTAAGGTGGTGTCAGATTGGCCATTACTGACAAAAAAAAAGCTGGTGCTGTCGCTTGCTGTTTCATCCCTACCAAACAAGGATCGGCATAATGTGTGTGTGTTTTCAGATGTGACGGTGGACCACTTTGCCACGCTTTGACTCTGTTTAACTCACGGGCTACCATCACGTCTGTTCCCAGCCGCTAGGCGTTGGCACAGGAAAGCTCCCAGCTGTGGTGGCGGCTAGCACGGGTTGTGACTTGGGAAAGTCTCTGACTTGCAGTCTGTGGTAGGTACCACCCAGGAGGAAAGTGGGCTATCGCGTTTAAAAATCCATTTTACTGGACCCAGTCCTGAGTCCCCGCCAGTTCCGGGTGCTATGGTGACTGTCATTGGCTGCCATGGCTGCCCGTCAAGGGGGCTGTGGGCCTCTGGGTGCAGCACGGGGTCGAATGGACGCATGTTCATGCATCTACCCGCCCTCTCTGGCGGTCCGGCCCCCATTCTGTTAGTTCAGGGTCCCAGCCAGGCCCTGGTTGTAGTGGCGGCCTGTCTTCAGACTGGGTAAGTCCATAGTGGCGCCTGAGCACCGACATGTATGAAAACAAAACACCTACAGCTGGCCTGAGCTGCCTTGATTCTCGAGGTTGGCCATGGCTGCCCCCAAAAAGTGAGAGCTTCCCCTGGAGCCTGGAGATTCTGGGTTAAAAACCAGTCTCTGGGTGAATTGAAGAGAGATGGCAAACCCTATCCTTTGACCATCATATTTTCTTAAATAAATGATTTGCCAGCTTTGCTCTCAAGGACCGGGGTGGTGGTGTGGTGTGGGCCTCCTCCTCACTAACTCCTGTTGATTCCAACCGTTTTCTACTCCCCCACCTTCCCTTCCTTTGAGGCTCACTCTGTGCACCTCTACTCCCCCCTCCATCTCCGCGTCACTGTCATCTACCGCCCCCCCCGGCTCTCTCTCTTCCTTTCTCTCTGAATTTGAGTCCTGGCTCACTTTCTTCCTCTCCGATGATACCCCCACTCTCATCCTCGGTGACTTCAACATTCACTTTGATGTCCTTCCCAGCCCTCCATCTCTCGCTTTCTCTCACTAGCCTCCTCCTTCAACCGCCACCTTTGGACCAACTCCCCCCACGCTAATGGCCATTCTCTTGACCTCGTCTTCTCTAGGAACTGCTCTGTCTCTGATCTCGCCTTTGAACCTCATCCCATCTTTGACCACTTCCTTGCCTCTTTCAACGTCTCCCACTGTCCCCCTCCTCCTCGCCTGTCGCTTTGACCACGTTCAGCCCCTCCTCTCCTCTCTTCACTGGCTCCCCCTTCCTGAACGAATCCTGCACATGCTCCTAGTCTTCACCTATAAAGCTCTTCACAACCTTGCTCCCCCCTACCTCCCTGCGCTAATTTCCCTCCGTACTCCAGTCCATGAACTCCGCTTTTCCTCTGTCCCTTCTCTTGCCCTCCCATGCCTCCCTGGCTCCCCTAGCTGCCCCATGCCTAAAACTCCCTCCCTGCCCTCATCCACCTTGCCCCCTCCTTTCGTACCTTCAAATCCCTCCTCAAGACCCACCTCTTCTGCTCTGCCCTCTCTGACTTCTCGCTCCCCTCACTTATCTCCTGCTGATACCCTCCATCCAGTACAGTCTGTTACCTGAGGTCTGTGTACTCCCATCATAAGAACATAAGAAGTGCTATACTGGGTCAGACCAATGATCCATCGAGCCCAGCATCCTGCCTCTGACAGTGGCCAGACATGGGGGCCTGGGAGAAGCACCCAACAGGTCACCATGCTATCCGTTCCCTGTGGGTCATCCCCAGGCTCCCGACAGTAAAGGGTTTTGTTCCCCAATCCTATCTGGCTAATAGCTGCTAATGGAACTATCTTCCAGAAACTTGTCTAAACCTCTTTTAAACTCAGCTATACTGCTGGCCTTGACCACCTCCCTGGCAGTAAATTCCACAACCTAATTGTACGCTGAGTGAAAAAATACTTTCTTTTGTCTGTTTTTACTCTGCCACCTGTGAGTTTCATGGAGTGTCCCCTAGTTTTAGTACTAGTTGAGAGGGTAAATAACCGTTCCCTGTTTACAAGTTCCACACCACTCATGATTTTATAGACCTCTATCATATCTCCTCTCAGCCATCTCTTTTCCAAGCTGAAGAGCCCCAACCTATCAAGCCTCTCCTCATACGGGTGCTGTTCCATACCCTGGATCATTTTTGTTGCCCTTCTCTGTACCTTTTCTAGTTCCGCTATGTCTTTTTTGAGATGGGGCGACCAGAACTGCACACAATATTCAAGGTGCGGTCGCACCATTGATTTGTATAGAGGCATTATGACCTCACCACATGGACCACATATCCTCATCACATGGACCAACCAGCCATCATTCTTGATGTAACCAAGCCAAGCACATGCACCTGGGACCTTGCATCCTTGTGAATGTTACACTCCTTGTCTCTTCCTCTGTTCCCCTTCCTTCGTATCCCCCGTCTCTCAGACTGTAAGCCCTAGGGCAGGGAATGTGTCTATTCAATTACTTTGTAAAGCACCATTTACATTGCTGCTCTATATAAATGCTTGCTAATAATAATAAAAATAATAATTGCAATGTCAACCATAGTGAAAAAAATCCTACCTTTGTGCCAATGGCATTGCCTATTACGTCTCCCATTGTACAGGCTCTCAACCATAGCAGTGTCAGTTTCCATTTCTCTCCACTCCTAGCTAGAAAAAGCCTGGCTTGTGCAGGACTTTTCTATATCAAAGGCACTAAGGCAGAAGCATTGAGATCTCCTAATGAGTGAGGCAGGAATACATGTATTTCAAATTAAGAACTCCTTAATACTGGCAGGGTCTTAACTACAGAAATGCCATTATCCCCTGCAGTTCACAACAGGTCTCAATAGCCACACTTACATTTTTTGTTCCTTGTATCTCTTCTCTAATCCCAGAGACATGATGCAAACCAAGACAAAGAGGCAAGATTCATTACAGAAGATCACCCACAGCGAAGGAGATGCAATTACATTGTCCACAGGCTTCCTAAGACTAGATCAATCATATGGCTGGTCAGGTCAGAAGATTCAGGGAACATGGCTTGGAAATAAGGTTGTCATTAGGGGAGGGTCCGTGGCCGCAGCACGGCACTGCCACTGAGCACCCACGAAGGTGGAGTGCATGAAGAGCGATTCAGATGGGCAGCTCCCAGCATGACTACCCTGGCCATTGAGGTGGCTACCATATATTTAGCTGGCCCCGCACAGAGCACTCTGGATTTCCTGGCATGACTCCATGTGTGGCTGCAAGTGGGAGCTCTGAGCATCCGGCCTCTCCACCTTCAGACTGGCAGTCGGATCTGTGACTCCTGGGTGGTCAAGTGGAGTAGCATTTCATCTGAAAACGCCCATTGTCACACCTCTTTGGGTTTCATCTGAAGACTCTGGGTTTTGATCCAGTCTCCTGGCTCTGGAGGAAGCTCTGATTTCTTTGAGTCAGCAGGCAAAGGGAAGCATTAACACCTCATTAGTCCAGCAGGAGAAAAAGCCACGACTCCCTTGCCTATTGTTTATTTATTGCTGGGAGGTGGGAGTGGGGCACCTTTTCTCACTTTAACAAGTTTGGGATAAGCAACACGGTCAAAAAACAAAGAAAGGTAACACCCAGGCAGGAGGGCTCTGTGTGCCTGGGATCAAGATGAAAACTGAAAAAAAATGTAGGCAGGACATGATTGTGTTTGTAAGAGATGATTTTTTAGCGTGTTGAAAGGAGCTGTCACTGCGTCTACTTGTGTTCCTCTGAGTGTCTTTAAAACCTAAAACTTTAGAGCCAAAGTCAATGCATGCACACATTTAAGAATTTTGACTTAGTAGGCTGACTTTCAGCTTGAACTATCAGTCCTGCACACGCAAACATATGTGTACGCACGCAGTGTAAGGATCCGGGCTTGAACTGGTGCCTTTAAAGTGGAGCAGTGGCTGGGTTTGAAGTGCCACCATTTTTCACTGGCCAGGGCCCACTATTGGCTAGAAGACCTTCTCTGTCTCTGGTTAAGCCACATCCCTCCCCAGCCTTGCTCCACACCTCCAGCTTCCTGGTTGCCTGCTGGCCTGTATACTTATTTATTTATTTGCTGCACTTCCCAGCAAGGCTCAGGGCGGCTTACAATCAATAAAAACATCTAAAAGTCCCCTTGCCTCCCAACCCTTTCCCTAATATTCCATCCAAACCCACCCATTTGTATCTGTGTCTGCCCAACACCTGGCCAGATCAACCACAGGAAGTTGGGCTAATCATCATTTGCTTTCTGGTTGCCGTGCCTTGCCTTTGGTACTGTTCCTGATGTTTCCATGAACTTTGGTCCCTGCTCTGTTCCAGCTTGTCTGCTCCAGTCTGTCTGTCCCAGTTCTGCTCCAGTTTGCCCATCTGTTTGCCTTGTCTGTCCGTCTGCCTGCTTGCCCCACCCTGTTGGCTTCTGTGCTGATCCTTGTTCTTAGCCATGTGAACCCAGTCCTGCACTGTGATCTTGGGTCTCCAGGTAAATCAATGCAGAATTGGGTTCATATGGCCAAGAACAAGGATCAGCATACAAGCCAACAGGGTGGGGCAAGCAGGCAGACAGACAGGCAAGGCAAACAGATAAGCAAACTGAAGCAGAACTGGGACAGACAGACAGACAGATGGATTGGCAAAGAACTTACCTGGCACCAATTCTGCCTTTGTTTTTTCTGCCCCAGCGTACGCACCTGACACATGTCCTCTCCTTTTTTCCTCAGCTCAACTTTTTCCAGGTGGCTGGTGAGGGGTCTGGTCAGTCCAGCCTGACTGGAATCATCCAGTGCTCGCTGTAATATGTTTGTCAACTGTTTTGTGGATAAAATTGCTTGCATTCACCATGACTTCGACGTTGCAGTTGATGTGGTAGTGTCACAGCCCAGCCTTGAACCCATGGCCCCTGGGGTGCTGGAGAGCCTGTCCAGCACCCTGCGCCACCTAGTGGGCTTGTGAGGGTGTTGGATTGTCCTCCTTCTGTTTCCTTTGTGTGCTTGCTCCCTGTGTGTCATGCCCCCTCCCAGCTGTAGCCAGTTACCTTAGTCCTGCCTCCCAGCTTCCTGATTGGCCACAGGAAGTATTTAAGCCTTGGTGTGGCCACAGGAAGCTGGTGGAGCAACGTCTCTTACCCCCATCCCATTCCTGTCTGTTGTAATGTAAGAGTACTTGTGTTCTATGTTGTATGCGTGACTCCCGTGCATGTCCCCTCTGCATATGGTAAGACTGTCTTGTTCCCTCTGTCTTGTGTGT
>QEPC01007559.1:7731908-7750119 GCA_003113815.1 Sphenodon punctatus | reverse complement strand
CCCCTGTGTTGATCCCTTGATCCCTGTCTTCCAGTTCCCAGCCCTGTGTGTTTCTTCCCTGTCCCTCCACCTCGATGATGAGTCGTATGCCTTCCTAGACCAGCTTGGCTGGTACTTATGCAGAGTGCTTTATCTCCTGGATATCAGAGAGCGGCTGAGAGGTTCCCTTGCTAATCCTCTGGCTCCCCTTTTGCCTTCCCTCATCTTCCCCTCCGTCCTTTCCCTAGGCTCCGACCCCAGAGCCTGACAGGTAGGAGAACCAGAGGTTATGAATGCTCTGACTTGTGATGTTTTGTGGGATCAATTTCCATCAGTTTTGCCTGCTGATGCAGGGGATGTTCTTGGGGCTGTCTGGGTGACAACTTGTGAACTGGACCCATGCCCGTCCTGACTGGTTAAGGCCAGCTGGGAGACCTTGGGGCTATTGGTGGTGGTGGTCAATGCCTCCCTTGGGGAGGGCAGAGTTCCGGGATGCCTCAAGGCGACTGTGGTGTGGCCTCTGCTTAAGAAGCCATCCCTTGATGTTGACTCCCCTGCTAGCTATTAGCCAGTCTCTAACCTTCCCTTTTTAGGGAAAGTTATTGAATGGGTGGTGGCTCAGCAGCTTCAGGAGCATCTGGACTACATCAGTTTTCTGGATCCCTCGCGGTCCAGCTTTCATCTGGACTATGGCATTGAGTCTGTACTTCTGGCCTTGGTCAATGACCTTCACCGGAAGTTGGACCAGGGGCGTTTGACTCTACTGATTTTATTAGAACTGTCTGCTGCCTTTGACACTATTGATCACAAGATGTTGGTGACTCACTTGTGGGACCGAGCTGGGGTGGGTGGAACTTTTCTTTTTCAAGAATTCAGCATGTGGGCCTTGGGAACTTTTTTTTCATCTCCCCAGGCCCTCACCTGTTGTGTCCTGCAAGGTTCTATAATCAGGGACCCGAGTTCATCGCACCAAAAAATCTTAAATTCTGCAACCAGTGAATCCAAATTCTGCAAATTCACTGCGAGCATTAATATATGCATAATTAACTTGATTTGCATAACTATGCATACTGGGAAACAAATTTGCAACAGGTTTGACATAGAATCACAACTTTGCTAATCAAACACAACTCAGATCCTCTGGAATTTCAGCATCCCAGAATTCCCACCTCATATTAAAACCTCAGACCTCCCTCATGCAAACATAGGGCCTTCAGACCCCACCCACCCACAATTCATCTCCCAGGTGCCTATTTACCCTTGGATCATGGTCACACCTCCAGGACAGACGGCAGCTGCAGCAGCAGTTTAAGTTTGGGGTCAGGAGGCAAGTTTATGCCTGAGCCAGGATTTAAAGATCCTGCAGACAGCCCCCACTGCAGTGTCACTGCATTTTCAGCATGGCACTGCGAGGATTGACTGATTCTGCGAGGATTGGCTGATTCTGCAAAAATCACTGCAAATTGCAGGAACGCAGTCAACTCGGGTCCCTGCCTATAATGTTCCCTCTCCCGTTCAATGTGTATATGCAGCCTTTGGATGAAGTCGTAAGAGGATTTGGTGTTTGGTGTCATCAATCTGCTGACGACACCCAACTTTACCTCTCTTTTTCAGTTGACCCAGGCCTGGCAGTCTCAGTGCTTACACGGTGTTTGATGGCAGTGGGGGAGTAGATGAGGGCGAGCCGTCTGAAGTTGAATCCTGACAAGACAGAAGTGATGCTCGTGGGTGAAGCTGGCAGACTGGGGGTGGTGGAGGCCCCCGTCATTGATGGGATCTGCCCTTCCTTGGTCCCTCAGGTTTGTAGTTTGGGGGTGTTCCTCTATCCGCAGCTCCGTCTGGATTTTCAGGTGGCGGTTGTGGAGAGGAGTGCATTTTGTCAGTTACATCTGGTATGGCAGTTATGCCCATACATCTCCAATTTGGACCTCACCACTATCACCCATGCCTTCATCACCTCAAGATTAGACTACTGTAATGTGCTCTACATGGAGCTACCCATGGTGACGGTTAGTTAGTTAGTTTTTTTTCTTGGTTTAGCCGTAGGCCATTGCCATAAAGTTAAAATCAAGAACATTACAATCATAATTCGATAAAATTGTATACAATGGATACTTAGCACAGTTAATAACACAATTTCCAAAAACAAATAAATTTCAGAGAAACAAACCACTTCAGTTCATAGTACCCAAAATGTATCCCATCAAAACCGTAAATCCAAAATAAACTATAAAATTATATAAAAATACACAATATCTCACAATATCTCAATCCTTAAAAAAGAATTCACTGTAAAATCAATTGTAATATAATATAAAAAGCTCTCTTAAAATTTTCTACTGTGTAGGGTCATTACGTGGTTTTATCACTCTCTCTTTTAAGTACCTTAGTTCTGGTTTTTATCATTGCATATAATATACTGGCTACTTCCCTTACTTCATCACTGCTTGTCCTTGTTGGAGCTGGTGTCTGGCTGGCCAATATTCTTTTGCCAAAGAAATTTATCCAACCAATTTTTACGGATAGTTTAAGTGTATCTGCAATTCAGTACAATATGTTGAATATCATCAACTTGATCTAATCCACAGGAGCATGTACGTAGCTCCCATGGTACATGACAATAGTGGCCCTCAACCACCATAGAAGGTAGTAATTGAAAACGGCATAAAGTATATGTATTCCTAAGCTTAAAGCTTTGCAGTTTGGAGAGGGATATTTTATATCGTTTTAAGTAATTTATTTGTTTAGCCATTGGCCATAACAATAGTAAAATTGACAAATCAATACTGCACAACAGGTACAGATGTTAAAACACAATAAATAATTAAAATATATTCTATATATATCTGGTATCTATATCGCTAACCGTACTGACTACCTAGTAATTCAGTACGTGGGAGAGCCTTGCCCGTGCACACAATTGAGCTCGGGCAGGCCCCCGCAAATCATTTCATTTCAGAAACTGATAATTGGGTTTTCCCAAACTACTGGGGAGCGCCAAGCCTACAGGTAGACAGTAATATGCCTTCCCCTTCCCGGGAGATATATTTCTCTCCCCCAGTTTTCCTTCAATTTTGTGTAGAATGGTGCTATTTTGTTATTCAGTGCCAATGATGTTTCCTCCTCATTGGATACATCCTCCAGTCTTTGCAGAATACTCACTTTATCACATTGCAATATTGATTGGTGCAATAGCAAATATCTAAGTCCTAGCTGGCTGAGCAGTACACTCAGCCCTTCATGCCAGCAAAATCTTGATTCTCTTATCATTGTTTCCAACCAGCATAATTTTGGTAAATTATTCATCGTCATTTCTATTAACTTATACCAATATCTTATTACGCTTTTCTGTGCTGCAATTTTAACAGGTGAAATGCCCAGTTCAGTGCACATCAATGGTACAGGGGTGGATTTGGCGATACCCAAGATTGTTCTTATAAAATTGTTCTGAAAGCCTTCCAGCTTAGCCTGTACCTGGTTGCCCCAGATCTCAGCCCCGTATATAGTTTGTGATAGCAATGTTTGTTCTAGCAGCTTCATAGCTGGGAGGAATTGCTGGCCTCCTTTGTGCTTCCAAAATTTTAGTGCCCCATTGACTGATTGTTGCATCTTCAAGTTAACACTTTTAAAATGTTGTTTCCATGATCCAGTATCTGAAAATATCAACCCTAAATATCGATAACTCTACTTGCTCTGGTCTGTCTGCGCCAAGACTCCACGCTGTCAGGACCCAAGCCCCCGCAGGCCCCACCGCGCCATCGCTGCCGGGATCTGGGGATTCCCCCGTCGCGGCAGAACCGCCTGCGGCGCCGCTCACCCCCGCCATAGAAAAGCCCCTCCTCCTTGCAGTCGGGAGGCCCCGGCGGAGGCCCCGCCGGGCAAAACCCAAGACGCCGCAGAGCCGCTCTCCGACAGACGCCCCGAGGGCGGAGACCAGGGCGGGGCCACGCCCGACGTAACCACGCCCCCCACGCTGCGTCGCTCAGCGCGACTCAGCCAACGCCCCATGCTGGGGAATAAAAGCCCGATGCAGGGCTAGGCTCAAATGCTGGTGATCGAGCCTTTGCGCCCGTGAGACTGGCCCCCTTGTCGTCCCTGCTCTGAGTGTGAAACCTTGTAGTGTGTAGTTTGTTTGCCTGCCTGCCTGCCTGAGTGAGTGAGTGAGTGAGAGGTCTGTGAGTGTGAGTGCTTGTGTAAACATCGACTCAAAGGTAAGAAGGATTTTCCCCTTGGTGTCAGGGGAGCACCCCCCCTGGGGCCTTCCCTGGAGTGTTAGCCCTATCCTGCGTTCCCCCCTGCCTAGGACTCTCGCACCCCCGCTCCCCACGCACCTCCCTCCCTCACCTGCGTCCCCTCCTATACCCGTGTGTCTGTGGCTCCAGCGGCAAACCAGGCATGTGACCACCCAGGTGCCCAATGATGATACAGGCTGGGGACTATGCATCCTGCTAGCCCTATTCCAACCTGAGGGCTTGTTTTCCGTACATCGCCTTGCTGCTCCCCCTTTCCCGGTGAGAGTGCGTGTGTTCCCCCGTCTGAGTACCTCCCCCAGGGCCATTCCCCGCCCCTGGGGGCCCCCATTCCCTACACACGTGTGTTGAAGTTGTCGCTTAGCAAATACGACAACCTTTGTCTTTTCACAATTTATGGCCAACATATTCAGTGTGCAGTAATTGTTTAATTGCACAATCACTCTCCTTAAACCTATCACTGAGGAGGAAAGGAGGACCATATCATCTGCATACAGCAAAAAATGTATTCGTCTACTAGCAATGTATACAGGATGTAATTCATCTTTGGCCATAAAATCTACGATGTCATTTATAAAAAAATTAAAAAGTGCGGGGGCTAGGACACAGCCCTGCTTAACCCCGTGTCTGTGTATACAGTACTAGTCAGGTCACCTTTGTGCGTAATTCGAATTTTCACTTCAGTGAACTGATAAAGTCTCTGGATCAATGTTAAAAGTCTTTTATCCATGTCTGTATCTACTAACTTGTCCCATAAGAGTTTTCTGTCTACAGAATCAAATGCCTGTCTTCGATCCACAAATACACCGTACAATTTAGTATTTTTAATCCTTACGTATTTTTCAATCAGATGCGCCAGGACGAAGCAATGATCTAACGTTGAGCAACCCTTCCTAAAGCCCGCTTCTTCTGGCTTAAAAATCTTATTTATTTCTGCCCAATTCTCAAATCTATCTAATAATGTTGTTGCATATAACTTAGCTGGGATGTCAATCAAACTGATTGGGCTTTATTCCCACCTGTACTTCTACCCTTTGTCTCATCGGTGAAGGGGCCCCCGGCCCTTGTTCTCTTTCCTAATTCCATCTGGGGCTGTAACTGTTGTTTTTGTATTACATCTTCTTTAGGGGGGTCGTTTACAGCCCCCTGATCGCTTTTTCTGCTAGAATCGTACTTTTTTCTAACTTTGCTTACTATTGTCTTTCCCCTACTGCTTGTCTGTTTTTTATCTTTTCTGGTAAAGGGGGAACTTCACCTCCACTGCGGAGGTTCTGTCTGGAACCACCCAAGTCTCCCTTGGGCTTTATTGCTTCTTTACACTCTTTTATGGTATCGTATGCCACTATCTGGAACTATGATTGTCTCTTTGAATTTGGGATACTCATACCCCTTTTTTCCTTCAAATTCTATCAGTAAAAATTCCTCTTTCCCAGTTTGCCCTTTCTTTCGTCCTTCCTTTAAAGACCATCCCTTACCTGGCAACTGCTGCTTCTTGCACTTTCTTTCCCTACTGTTCTGTCTATTATTACTCCTACTTGCTGTAAGAGTAACTAAATGTTTATGAAGATTAAGCATTCTTTCCAAAATAGCATTTTGGCTTTGTATTGGTAGTTGTCTGTAAGCCTCCACTGCCTCATATTCCTCAGCCAGGAGGGATTCTTCTTTCCCACTTAGCTCTCCCTCCTGATATTCCATATTATCCTCACTAAGAGAGGCTGTGCTAACTGGGCGATATCCTATATCTTCTAAGGATGAGCGAACGCGGTTTGGAAGTTTGGAGTTTGGACTGAACTCCATTTTCGAACCGAATCGAATTTCCAAACTCGGCTCTGTTCGCCCATCCCTAAAAGATAATATTCCATTTAGTTCAATGGGGTTTGAATTTCCGAACTTTGTTCGGAAGTTCAGAGTTCGGACCGAACTCGAATAGTTCGCTCGACTGAACCGAACTGCCGAACCGAATTTCCAAACTCAGTTCTGTTCGCCCAGCCCTAATATCTTCTTCTCCAGTAGATTTAGACCTTTGATCTTTCTGGGCATCATTATCTGGATAATTGTTCTTCATATCCTCCCTATATTGTTCTTTCCAGGGCTGCATACTTTCCTTCCTTCTATGTTCTCTGGGGGGGGCCTCCTTTGGGCTACTTTGGTGTAGCTCCTTGCCAAGAAAATCGCTTGCTTTTCCAAGCTCCTCCTTTCCCTTCAGATTTCAGAAGCTATATCAACAGAATTGAAATGAATCCTAATACCATAGCCCTGAGAAATACAAAAAATTGAGTTGTTCAACATCTCTGTGTGTAATAGGAATGTGCTAAGGGTGCTCAGCCACCTCTTGTGTTGACCCCCACAAAGGGAGTCTTCCATTCGGCAGTGGTCAAACATTAACAATCAGGGTTTGCATTTCTAGCACGTAACTATCACACTTGCTTCTATCAGTGGGTTGTTGTAACTTTCCACCTGAAACTCCTCTGCCTCCATTTCACTTTCTTCCCTGCTTATATTCCTTGCTGTCAACTGCATTTTTTTGTCTTGGATTTTAAGATTCCACTTACAGAAGCCATGATGTCATCTGTTTTAACAGCCAACAAATTCAATCTTGTAAATATATATTTGACTGTGGTGGTGGCCATAGACACATGCTCTGCTAAAGCTCCTGTGGGATCTTTATTAATTAATTCAAAATCAAAATATTGTTGTCCATATGGGAGATTGTATGCACCTTCCTCATTAAATCCAGTCATATCAGTGCTAATAAGCATATCATCCACTGGTGTCCCTGCTTGGGGACACCAGTGGAAGTTAAGATATCATATGAGTTTTGAGTTGGGAGGTTAAACTGTCCCTCAGCTGCATTACCTTTACTTGTTCCAAAATAACTATTTTGCGATGCTTTGGTGGTGGAGATACAAAGCTTGCAATTTTGCGCCCCCCTTTTAACTTTGAGGTCATGATGTTTTTATTGCCTCTTTCTTCGTACAGGTGCACGGCTCCAAGTAAAAGCCCATAATCCTCACGTAGATTATGATATATATTCCCAGTGCGGAGATCAATCAGGGCTTTGAAACCTAAATTACTCCAGGTCACAGTCCAATCACAAACAAAGCAATAAAGCGGTGAAAACAAAACTAAATCTGTAAGCACAAGCCCACAGTTTTCAGTGGGATATAGCGGCAGCAGCTTGTGGGTTCACACCTGCCTGCTCTCTCACATTCTCTACAGCCGCAGATGGGTTATCTATTATATAACCTCTCCGGCTGGAGACACTTACACACAGCTCCGGGAGGGAGCCCAACCCCTCCCGTGAGACACTTTAGTATAAAGCTGCGCTGGCTTTCCTCCAAGAAAATCAGAACCTCAGCGCATTCCTTTAGTACGGACCCGCCACAAAGTAAAATCTTGGGTCTGGAGTGCTGAAAGGTCTCTTATTATTGTGCAAATTCAATTAAAAGAGAGCACAGTCTAATCGTGAGCAATATAAAAACCATAAAAGAAGTTGCTCAATATCCAGGGCCATAGAGCATAGATCCCAGGTTCTCTACCCAGAGAGCCATTAGTACAAGTAGTCAAACGAGAGAGCCTCCTGGCTCCCCTGGCCATCACCTAAGACTGTTCACACAAGGTCGCGCCCTTGTTCTCACAGCCCTTAATCGCGCAGTCCACGGTGCGCACCTACGGTGCCACCACAGGTGTGCTGCCTGTCTTTTTGATCTCTGCACTCGGGGCAATCCACCAATCCTCCAGGAGGGAGTCTGGCTCCTCCTGGGGGGCTCCTATTAGGGGGACCTCCAGGCGGGGCTTCTCTAGGGGCAGCCAAGCGCTCCCTGTGGTCCAGCAGGCCTACAATAGAAGAACGCACAAACCTCAGGCAAAGTAAATAAAAGTTCAGCACACTTGCTAGGGCGAATTCGGTAGGGGATTCAGCAGTGGCTCCAGACTTCCCCGCCATCCCGCTTTCCTCCTCACTCCCATGGTGATGGTTTGGAGACTGCAGCTTGTGCAGAATGCTGAGGACTGTCTTTTGATAGGGACGGGTCGCTGTGAGCACATAACACCAGTGCTCTGTGTGCTGCACGGACTGCCTATAGTCTTCTGGGCCCAATTCAAGGTGTTGGTTCTTACCTATATAAAGTCCTATATGACCTGGGTCCTGCTTACCTGTGAGATCACCCCCCTGGATCCTGGATTGACCCCTGTGGCTGGATGGGAGCACCCTCCTCAAAGTCCCCCATGTACATTGGGTGGTGATGATGGGGAGGGTGTTCTCGGTGGCTGCCCCGAGGCTATGGAACTCTCTCCTGGTGAATGTCCTCTTGTCTCCAGATCTTCCATCCTTCTGGAAACAATGTAAGACCTGGCTGTTTTGGCAGGCATTTGGTGAGGGAGAGGGATGGGGGTTAAGGTGGGGGAGGGATGATGATTCTATCCTTGACTGTGGACTGGTTTATATTTGGTACTGTATTTTATTGATGTTTTTATGTGTTTTATATTATAAGCCGACCCATGCTGCCTGTTGCAGGATGGGGTGAGGTAATAAGTAAAGGTTAGGGTATTTTTAGACGTGACGGTGTAGTGCACTGTCATGCTTTGATCCTGGCTGGGGTAAGGGCCCTCACCCTGGCTGCCGAATAGGCGTGTTGACTGCTCGGGCTGGGAGGGGGGGCAAGGAGAGGGCAGGGCAGTGTGCGGATGTCGGTCTGCAGGCCCCACCCCCTGCATTGCTGAGCGCGGCTTGCTCATGTCCCTGACGGGCGAGGAAACCTCTGGTCCAGCCCACGGAAACATCTGTCAGGCCAGATCAGATGTGATGGCACTGCGGGTGGTCACATGGGTCAAAGTGTGGTCGCCCGTGGTGCTGTCATATTTAAAAATAGAACAGCGAATAAGGCTTATAGGTGCAGATACAATAGTATCAAGACAGACGATAACTGCAACCTTAATATCATATTATACAAATAAACAGTTTCATGAATTCCAAAATAGAGACCAATAATGAAAGCTCAGTGCAACAAAAGTATAAGATTGAGAACAGTCTGCATAAAGTACTATTAAATGCCGAGATGCCATAGGCATGGGGGGCGGCATATAAATATAAGGAAATAAATAAATAAATAAAGTCCAAACTTCAACGAGACCGCTAAAACATTTGTAAGTTCGAAGTCGACATGAATGATCCAGGCTTACTTTGCTGTATAAAATATACTTGTCTCTTCTATGGCTCAACATTTCGCTATGCAAGAAGCTTCTTAAGGAACATGTTGTGCAAAGAGACACCGTCTTTCTCATAAATCTTCCAAGTGCAGAAAATGCAGACTTTTCAAAAGCAGATAATACCAGCAAAGCAGTATAGAACTAAAAGCCATGAGGTTCAGCCCAATTAAATAAATGGTAAAATACCCTAATAAACATTTATATCAGATCTCTCGGTCTACGAAAACCAACCCTCAGCTTCACAAGGAAGCACGGGATTGGGATTGTGGCCTATGTTCTTTGGGGCTGAGTTTGTCTTTGGAGAGTGTCCTGGAGCAGCTGGCTCTGATTTCTTCTGGGATTTTCCAAAGTGACTGTAATAGGAATAATTGTAATGATGTGATTTTCATCCCTCTTAACATTTTCTGCATTTGGAAGAATGGCCAGAGTCTCTCACTTTAATGGAGTTACTAAAATATTCCTGGCACAAGGGGAGGTGGTTAAGATGTTCTCTTTGCACCTCATTGAAGAAGGCTATAAAAACTATGGACTCAGTCATGTATCTCTGCTTAAAGAAAGATGAAACCTGGAGAATGGAAGTTACTAAAATACTCTGAATAGGAAGGCATTATGTACCCTAGAACTGAGAGAAGCAAAACATTCCTGCTTCACTGGCCATTATAATGCCAGTCTGTGGACCAACCAGTGGGGATATTGCCAGCCCTTTCAATGCAGGTGTCAAGAACTGGGCCTTGGATTGGTGTATCCAGGGTTTCAGGGTAGTGGTTAGTTCATTGGCAGGATCGGCCTTACCGCAGGGCGGTTAGGGGCAGCTGCCCAGGGCCCCACTCCTGAGGGCCCCCCGTACCCCGCTCCCAGCCCGAACCCCATGGTAAGGCCGGGCCTGAGCGTGGGGACCTCAGGAGCTGGCTCACCACGTCTGACAGGCAGCAAAGACTGAGCCAGGCAGTGGAGGGGGCCCGGCCAATCAGCGTCGCGACATGAGGAAGAGGCGGGGCCTCTTCCAGCGGAAGTGAGGGAGAAGCAGAGGCCCCACCTCTCCCTCACACCACTGGCCCCATCCACGGCCTGGTCAGGGCCCAGGCCGCCTCCGGCCTCAGGCTGGAGTTGGTGGCTGCAACCTGGCCTGGAAAGAGGAGCAACTGATTGCACGAGAGCGGCGACAGCGAATCAGGTAGGTGATCCGAATGGCCGCTCGGGCTTGGGGATGAGGGGAGGGGAGTGCCCCTCTGCCCATCCCTGATCCCAGGCATGGGTAACACCCTGAGCTTGGCGGGGAGTGCCCCTCTGAGCCGGGGAGCACCCCTAGGCCTGGTGGCCGCTGCCGCCTTTGCCACTGGTGATGCCTTAAGNTATAAAGATTAAAAAGTTAATTGCCTCTTGTCATTTTCATCCCATCCCTACCTTTTTGGGAAGTTCATATCTTGCTCTCCTTTGTGAGTAAAACCTCTCTCTTATACACATCTAGATGTGTATAAGAGACAGGCCCAGGCCCGGGTAATACCCTGCACCTGAGCTTGGCGGGGAGTGCCCCTCTGAGCCGGGGAGCACCCCTAGGCCTGGTGGCCGCTGCCGCCTTTGCCACTGGTGATGCCTTAAGTTAGTAGGGGCCCCCACATTTTTTCCCCATCCAGGGTCCTGATTTCAATAAAGCTGGCCCTGCTCATCAGAGCCACAGCTGAACCTTGTCTTTAGTTTCCAGCTGCTGTCCCAGACCCCCAAGAACTGGACTTGTTTTCAGCCAGTCTCTCCTTCCCTGAATTCAGGGGCATAGCTATAATAGGGGCAGCAGGTGCCACAAGTCTGAGGGGCACAGATTGCATGTGTGTAGGAGGAGGTGGGGGCACGATGAGGGGGCCCTATTCCATCTTCTGCACCATGGTCCATTCCAAACTAGTTATGCTTCTGTTTGCATTCACTGGGCTACCTGAATACCCTTTGCTGCTTCCTTGTCCTCCTCCTCCCTGTTTGCTCTGAGGAACTCCCATTGCCCAGGTCATTGGGGATCCTGATTGTGTCATCACTGGGGAACTGTCCACAGCCACAGAATTCAACCCCCGTGAGTACACCAGATCCCTGGGGCCCGATAGGTCACCAGTCTCTGCTTCTGCTTCCCCATTCTGCCTGGGGGGGTTGGGTATATAAAGGACTCTAAGGAAACAAGAAGTGTCCAAACAATGTGTGTGGGAGGAGGTGGGGACACCATGAGGGGGGCCCATTCCATCTTCTGCACCATGGCCCATTCCAATCTAGTTACGCCTCTGCTTACCTGGACCCGTGGGTTCCTGCCTAGTCCTAGCCTTGCTCCAGTGCCCTTTCTTGGACCCTTGCTTCCTGAGTTCCAGCCCCCTCTCCAGCCCAGCCCTTGCCTGCCTCCTGCCCTATCTGGATTGACTCCATGGCTCTTACCCTGGCTCAGGCTTCTGAACTATGATGGTTTCTTGCCTGGTTCTCCCTCCTAACTCGGACCATGGGTGAAAACAGATGTGATGCTACTGACCTGCTATGGCTCGCTGTGGCCTGGGACTCACTGCATATTTGTTCCCCCTCCCCCTGCCCGCTACTGCCCCGGGGTGGGTAGGTGGCTAGCCCAGAATGAGTCCTCCAGATGATCCTGGGTGCTCATTCTGGGGTAAGGTCCACCCATGTAGGCCCACACGGGTCACAGCGAGCCAACGCATCTGTTCAGCCCCGCCATGCCATGGCTGCCCGTCATGGTGGGGTGGCGGGGTACTGGAAGTGGGGTAGGGTGGGGGCAGGTCCAGCCACGCACATGTCTGCTGCGGCTCCCCCCACTGGGGGCATGCGGATGACAGGACGGCTCTCTGACTGCAGTCACATTTGGTTGGTGTCCCTCTCCAACCCAGAGAGTGGTGGCCATTGTTCCTGCCCTGCCCTGGGCCAGGGAGCCACTGCACTGCCTGCACATCTGTTTTCACCCCATGTCTTGGCACCAAGCTCTGATTGTGGCCTGATCCAGGTACCTGATATTTGTATGCTTTGAGGAATCCACTTCTTCTCCCCCACACCCATGCTGGCCTGGGGATGCTTTCAAATGAGAGACAGAGGGAGAATCTCCAGCCAATGTAAAAGAAAGGAGGGGTGAGAGGTGTGCACCTCCAGCCAATGAAAATGCTGGGGACGCAAAAGAGTTAGAGCAAACACGGGCAGACTTAATTAATCAGCCCTGTTGTTCCAATCTATACAGTCACCTTTATTTTACATAACATATTCAAAATATGTATATTTGGACCTCTCTGAAATCTGAGCTACTTGAGCTGCATTCCCTAAAGCCCTTGCATCATTTTGGTCCTGGCTGTTTTCGAAAAAGCAGATGGGCTTTTTCAAAAGCCCATTGGAAGCATTCATCCAGACTTAGAACAGATGAAACAAATTCTTTTGGAAAGTTAATCCAGAAAACTCCTGCGTCTGAAAGAGTTGTGGGGTAAACCCTAGTGGAAGTTTCAGTCTTGGCTGAAAATGGAAGCTGCGAATGTAGGGGAGGAAGGTGAGAGGTAATTAGCATGACTGAAAATAGAATTTGTTCCTGCGAGGTGGGAGGACAGATTGAGCACCCGAGCTTGGCATATATTTTAGCTGCAGAACAGATTTTAATGACATTGCAGGCAAACAGTGATGGAAGAAAGAGAGGTTTTAAAAATATCCTTTATTTATAAGTAAATAAGAGAAGAGAGCAGAGCGGGCTCTGTTTTGAAGTATGTTCTGAAATAAATCCAGAAAGTTATCAAAAGAACAGCTCCCAACTACTTGTGTTCAGGTTAAATCATGTATCCACTTGATGGTGGTTATTTGGAAAGGGTGATGCTCTCCATGCTAACTAACAATTTAAGCTCAGGCGCCTGAACTTGATTATTAAATTTACTTTCTCCAGCTGACAATTTGCTTTCTCCTTACTTTAAATGAAGAAAAATAGGGGCAATTATTTTAAGGAAAACTTCTTGCTGTAAGCCCTAGGCCCTTAGATGGCATTGGAAATTAACTAGGTTCTCCCTTGCACATACTCATGACTATGTCCCAGTAAGTGTATTTATGACTGAATAGAAGCAAGTGTATTTGGAATTGTGGTTCATGTACTATACATGTTTGGACAATGCCTGTCACCAGTCCGCTGCTTCAGGGACTGAACCCAAACTTTTGTTGTAATAGCATAACTCTGCATGGTTTGAAGTTGAACCTTAAGTGGGTGGGCTGTAATGAACTCACGTTATGTAGGTGAGGTATGAACTGGGACTCCTATTCCACCTCCACACTCATGTAGGTTAGGGTGTGTTCTCTCGCAACCTTCCTCAACCAATTCTGGGTAAGCTATTGTTTTCAGCCTGAACAGCTAATTACAGAACAACTCCAAATTTTGGTTCTTTTTTTGTGTGCAACCATTATTTTTTAGCCACAGTTGCGGCTAGAAAGTTAAAGGCAGGACCACTTTCCATTATGAACAGTGAGTACAAAAGTCCTTTTTTTTTAAAAACAAAAAATAAAAATGGCTTGAGCTTTCTTTTTGAAAATGTAACTGTGTATTCTAGTAGGCAGGAGGATCAAATATACAAAATTTGAAGAAGATTTATTTTGGCAATCAAAAGTTATAAAGATTAAAAAGTTAATTGCCTCTTGTCATTTTCATCCCATCCCTACCTTTTTGGGAAGTTCATATCTTGCTCTCCTTTGTGAGTAAAACCCCCCAAAATCTGCAGGCATATTGCCTGAGATGTCCATCAAGTGCTGTTGTGGACTGATGGTGTTTAGGTAAGCAAAAAAAAAAAAGTTATTAATGTTTAAAAATTTAGTTATTCTGACCAAACAACAGTGATTGAAGTTTTAGAGAGTGGGGAAATGTGGTGACATGACAGGGAACATGTGGGGCTGAGTCTTTCAGCCACTTGAAGGGAAGGAGGAGGATAGTGGCTATACTGAAGAGCTGGGATCCGAAGGGGAGTGGGGGGCGGGGATTGGGCCAAGGGTGAGCTTGGGGCCAGTGCTGCATGGCTACCAGGGTGGGGCGGGGGTGGGTGGGGAATGTAACTCTCCCCCCCTCCCCGCTGACTGGCTGAAAATATTTTACGACGTTTTTACTCTGTCCTGTATTCGGGCATTTACACTCCAACATTCATCCTGCACAAAAGGACAGTTAAGGTGTTGTAAATTTTTTTTTTATGATAACAAGTGAATGACCTCTAAAGAAATAATGTCGTAGTTTAATAAGTGGAAAATAACAGAATGAGTAAGCATCTATGGTAAATATGATATGGTAATAAATTAAGTACATATGGAGTCTTAATGTTGATGTTATGTTAGACAAGGTAGATAACAAAGTTGTAAATTCCATAATAAAAAAACCTCCGGTTTACACGACAAGTTAAGGCTCTTGCATGGAAATTGAAAGTTAATGCTCCCACCTTAACTTCAGTGCCATGTTAGCAGTAAGGACATTGTACAGTCTCGCATACTGTGCTCACTTACAACTTAGGTTGCACTCACACTTTGTCTTTCAGCCCCAATCCTCTTCCTCTTTGCAGGTTGGGGGCAACACTGAAGTTGGGGACAGGAGGGCATAAGCTAGCCCCTCACCCTCTCCCCCTTTCCCTCTAGTCTTTCATTTCAGTTGGGGAGAATGGGACAGCTGACTAATGTCTCACAACTGTCCCTCTTACCCACTAGTCTCCACTGCCCTCCCAGAGCACAGTGAAGCTGGGTAGAGTCATATACAAATGTTTAATTAAACTAAGTTGGGGATGCACTGAAATTAATAAAATGGAATGGCCATTGGAAGGAATGGAGGCAACAGCAATGCCAATTTCTAAATAAATACTATTGTCATTCCAACATCCAATTAAGTGATTGTGAAATCATACAACACACTTGCATCTTTGGTAGTACATAGGGAAGGCAAGAGGGTGTGAAATGATGAGGAAGGCACCAGATGCAGTAAGGGGAATGGTTGGAATGACAGGAAAAAATACAAAGAGTGCAGGATTAAGTATGTGGGTGGAATGACAGGAGGAATTAGAAATATTTACAATAATAAGGTTCTGAGTGAAATAACTCATTCAGAAGACTGATGGGATATCTGAGGAAGCAGTCCTATTGTTTTACCCACTTACCATAGCTGACTCCTTATCCTTTGACTCCCAATAACCTCCCTCCATGTTATTCCATTTCCTCTCTGCTCTTTTTTTTTTTTTTTTGTCAATCAGTTTTTTGTCCATCCATTTCATGGATAAAATTCCCCAGATTCACCACGACTTCGATGTTGCACTTGTAGCAGTGGGAGAAGCTTTGCTAATGAAGGCCTTACCTTGTCTGGTTTAATGGATCAGTTTCAGTGGATATTGCCCGTTGATGAGGTGGATGTCCTTGGGGTGGTTAGAGCCACTTGTTGCAAATTAGGTCCATGCCCATCCTGGCTGGTCAAGGCCTGCCATGAGATTTTAGGACCGTTGCTGGCCGGGGTTGTCAATGCCTCCTTTAAGGAGGGCACGGTGCTAGGCCACCTTAAAGAGGCAGTGGTGTGGCCTCTGCTCAAAAAACCATCACTTGACATTGACTCCCTTGCCAGGTACCAGCCAGTCTCTAACCTTCCCTTTTTAGGGAAGGTTATTGAACGGGTGGTGGCTTGGCAGCTTCAGGGGCATCTGGATCGGATCAGTTTTCTTGATCCTTCGCGGTCCAGCTTTTGCCCTGGGTTTGGCACAGAGACTGCACTTGTGGCTTTGGTCAATGATCTGTGCCGTGAATTGGATCAGGTCAGATCGTCTCTTTTGATTTTATTTAGATCTGTCAGTAGCGTTTGATACTGTTGACCATGAGATGTTGGTGGTCTGTCTGTGGGACCGGGCTGGGGTGGGCATAATTGTTCTTTAATGGTTCCTCTCTTTCCTGGCCGGGAGAACTCAATGGGTGGTGCTTGGGGAGTGTTCATCATCTTCCTGGAACCTCATGTGTGGAGTCCCGCAGGGTTCTATTCTGTCCCCTCTCCTGTTTAATGTATACATGCAGCCTTTGGGCGAGGTCCTGAGAGGGTTTGGCGTACGTTGTCATCAGTACACCGATGATACCCAGCCTTACCTCTCTTTTTCTCCAGACCCAGCAGTCTTGGTGCTTACCCAATGTCTGGCAGCTGTGGGGATGTGCTGTTTGAATGAAGACGAGCCATTTGGAACTGAATTCCAACAATATGGAGGTGATGTTGGTGGGTAGGGCTGAAGGGGTGGTGGCTCCCGTCATTGATGGGATTTGCTCCCCTTTAGCTACTCAGGTCCATAGTCTGGGGATGCTTCTCGATTCACAGCTTCACCAGTTACATTTGGTGCGATGACTGCAGCCATATGTTTCGGACTCTGACCTAGGCAGCATCATCCATGCTGTAATCACCTCTAGATTGGACTACTGCAATGCACTCTACGTGGGGCTACCCTTGGTGACGATCCGGAAGCTGCAGATGGTGCAGAATGCAGCGACCCACCTCCTTACGGGGATGGGTTATTGAGAGCACATTACACCAGTGTTCTGTTCTCTGCACTGGCTGCTTATTCTCTTCCAGGCCCGATTCAAGGTGTTGGTGTTGACCTATATAGTTCTAAATGGCCTGAGCCCCACTTACCTGCGGGAATGCCTCATGCCCCAGGCTGTGGTGTGGCCCCTGCAGTCGGCCGGGGATGTCCAACTCGAAGTCCCCTCCGTTTCCTGGGTGGCGACAATGGGGAGGGCATTCTTGGTGGCCGCTCCTAGGTTGTGGAATTCCCTCCCGACAGAGGCCCGCCTGGCCCCAGACCTTTCTGGAGACAACGTAAGACCTGGCTGTTCCACCAGGCTTTTGGGGAGGGAGACGGGTAGGGTGGGATGGGGTTGGGCGGGGGGCGGTTGGTTCTGCATTGTAAATGATTTTTATATACATTTTTATGCATTTGATTTTAATTATAGAATTATTTTATAATATTTTTGACTTTTGTTGTGAGCAGGAGGGAGAGGGCTAAAAATGGCTCATTTTTAAAAAAAAATAAATAAAGCAAATTCCACACACCCACTTCTGTTCCATATGACACATACAGACAAACATTGTATTTCCCAGGACTTTTGAGTTCTCTGTGAGGGAAGTGGGGGCTACAGGGTTAGAGGAGCAACTTGGTTGCCTGTTACAATGTTGAGAGCAGGGGAGAGGAGAATGGACTCAGAACCAGGACTATTGAGTTGCCTGTGAAGAGAGTGCAGCCTACTGGATTAGAGTGGGATGGAGAGGCTGGAAACCAGGAGTCCTGAGTTCTCTGTTACAGGCCTGGGACCAAGTAGATTACAGGGGGCGAAGGGTTGGGAGCCAGAACTCCTAACTATCTTTCTTAAAGAGGAAACGGAGGGGGTGAGGGGCCAGCTCATGCCCTCCTGTCCCCAGCTTCAGTGTTGCCCCCAACCTGCAAAGAGGAAGAGGATTGGGGCTGAAAGACTAAGACAAAGTGTGGGTGCATGGAACCTAAGTTGTAAGTGAGCACAATATGTGAGACTACAACGTCTTTATTGCTAACATGGCATGTAAGTTAAGGCGGGAGCCTTAACTTGCAATTTTCATGCTTTTTATATGCAGCCGTTAGGGGAGATCATGAGAGGGTTTCAGGGCATGCAGTGTCATCAGTATGCTGATGACACTCAGCTCTACCTCTCCTTTTCCATCGACCCAGGCCATGCAGTCTCCTTATTTTCCCAGTGCCTGTCAGCTGTGGGGGATTGGATGAGGTCGAGCCATCTGCAATTGAATCCTGACAAGA
>QEPC01007559.1:7709296-7731645 GCA_003113815.1 Sphenodon punctatus | reverse complement strand
ACAGGGGCGGGTTGCAGGGACCACATGACACCAGTGCTCCGGGCTCTGCACTGGCTGCCTATAAAGCAGCGGGCCAGGTTCAAGGTGCTGGTTTTAACCTTTAAAGCCCTTCACGGCTTGGGTCCTGCTTATTTGCGGGACCGCCTCACTCCCCATGTGCCCATGCGACCCTTGAGATCATCCGTGGGAGCCTTTTTGGAGGTTCCCCAGGTGAGGCGGGTGGCCACCGATGTTAGATCTTTTTCGGTGGTCGCCCCTGTGCTGTGGAATTCTCTCCCAGAGGAGGCTCGGTTGGCTCCCACTCTCCTGCTGTTTCGGTGTGTATGCAAGACCTGGCTGTTCCGTCAGGCTTTTGGCGAGGGGTAGGGGTGGGGTGGGGATTTCCCCCACATTGTATTGTATTTTTAAATTGTTTAAAAAATGTTTTTTACTGAGTGTTGTTCGCCGCCCCGGGTTGCCCTCTGGGCAGGAGGGGTGGGATATAATTTTTAAATAAATAAAATAAATAAATAAATGATTGAATTTTCAAGAGCCTTAATTTTTCTTGTAAACCAGAGGTTTTTTTTATTATGGAATATCCAAGTTTTTTTGTTAAATACAATTCAGTGGAGAAAATTTGTCCTGCTAGCGCAGTAGAATGCTGAGCAGCGTAACCACTATGGGAACAGGGCTTAGGGGAGGCTAAGGTGGAAGAGCTGCTCCCTTTAGTTTAGAAGGTTTCTACTGCCTTGAAATAGCAAACAAGGCAAAGCTGAATTTTTACTGTTAGGTCCCTGCTTTACTAAGAATACAACAACTATGGTTCTGTTTAAGCATCGCAAAATTTCAAAAACTGCTCTCTGTGATCTCTCTAGCTCATGGCTTGTACAGGAGTCTTCCACTCTACTTCCCACTGTCAGAGCTCTTCTTGTGCAACACTAGCCATTCTGCTTTCTATAAGGACCTCTCCCTGTACTGGACCTCCTGGCTAGTTCACTCCTTGTACAGGGCTCCCTGACTCTGCTGTGCCAATGTACAGGACTCTTCACCTGGCATAATGCTGCCCATCCTGCAGCTCTCCCCTTGTACAAAGCTCCCTCACTCAGTTCATCTCTATCCAGGGCTCTCCCCGGCACAATTATGGTCATTATTCTGCAGCTGTCTGTCTCTACAAGACTCCCACACTTTACTCCCCCTTGGACAGGGCTCCCTTTCTTGCACAATGCTGCCCACTTTGCCGTCCTCCCCCTGTACTGGGTTCCATATTCTGTATCCCCAATAAAGCGGCTACCGAAGTGCATGGCTTCCACTATGAAAGCCATTTACAGAGGCTCTGCCCTTACTCTCTCCCCTTAATGTCCCCTCTTTTGGGTATGCTCCCTCCCTCCCTGCTACCCCATAGGATTTCCCTCCCTGGACTGAGGCTCGCTTCTAGAGTCCTCCCAAGAGGACTACACTTACCACTATGCCCCACAGGGCTGTGTTGCACAGGACCCCACCATCTCCCTGCCCGCCTCCTGCAGAACACTCAGTGTATCAGCCCAGAGTACTTGCTTACCCCTCATTCCTTAGTGGGGTTGGGAAAGTCGGAGGGAGAAGTTCGGAAAGATCGGTTCCATCCTGTCTGTAGCCTCCTGTCCCTGTCTCTGGGATAAACCGCTGCCCCAATGGAGAACCCCATTGAAGCCACATCCCAGACACCCCACATTTTTGGAGGGGGAAAGGCTGTCACTGAAATCCATGTGCTCTGTGGTTCTGGGTAGCCACCCCAAACGTCACTGTGGGATTTGCTAGCTCTATTGTGTAGCCATCTCGGCGTTCCTGGCCCCCAAGCCGAGGCATCTGCTGTGCGGGACCAGATCAGAATGACCTTCAGTTCTCTCCCTTCCACAGGCCTTGCTCTCCTCCTCTCCCCACCAGATCAGCTCTAAACATGGCTGACCAGTCACTCACACTGCCCCCTGGGAGATGCAGTTCCCTCTCTTTTTCCAGCACTGATAAGCTCTAGCAAGCAGTGCCTGTTGGGAGTTGTAGTCCACAGTATTCAAGACTGTTTGCTTTTAAACAGTCTCTGCATTACACATAAAATGTTCAGAAGCACTCCGCACTCAGAATGGTCTCCCTAGGCTAGGACACTAGGCTAACATTGAATTTTCAAGATGTCATAACTTAAAAATTACTAACTGGATTTACAAAAAGTAAACCAGAAGTCATCCCCTGACAGCCTCCTTGAATTTTATAAAAGGTTTACACCTCCTCCCAACCAACACAAAACCCCTTTACCCTGCTGAGATCGAGATGGTCTAACTTTGGAAAAAACACTTCAAAGTGCAGTTTTCAAACTGCGACATCTCAGTTGTAATGCAACCGATTTGGCTAAATATTGGACAGCATGAACCGCTTACTCCAGTGATACTTGACCACAAATTTCACGATCCTAACTTTAATCATGTCAATTTTAAAGTGAATAGAATGTTCAGGCTTTATAATGGAGCGTGTAACACACCTTAACTATAGAGTGGATCCTGCCACTCTATAATAATTTCCAAGCTTTTTGGAGCTTGTTTTATTACGCTGTATGTTGTTAAATGTGTTTTGTAATTTATTTTTATGCTTTTGGGTGTTTAAGTTTAGTAAACTGTATTGTGTTCAATGTTTTTTGAAAGCTAAGTTTTGTTTAGAATTTCTTTTCCTTAATACTTTTATATTGTATAATAAGTGGAGGTGTATAATATAAGCAGAGTCTATTCATTTACTCAATTGTAGTGATTTGTTTCAAGTTTTAATAAAGATTTTAAACTTCAAATCCTGACATCAGCTGGGTTATTTGTTCCTAGAAACTGAACTGATCAACAAATTTATCTGTCAATGGTGTTTACAGTTTGAACTATAAAGCCAACCTTCCATAGTTGAGCTGTAACGGACTCACTTAGATCTAGTGTTGCCTTCTTTTGCGGACTGACGCTGAGACTCCCATTTTGGCCTATGGGAGTCTCAAGGTCAAACTGTGAAAGGTGTCAACCCTATTATATCTTGTGGATTGGGCACAGAGCAGGTCTTGCAGTCTCCACCCCGTATAAGGGGTTTACATTTGTATGCAGATACAAGTCACAATAGTCACAAGCTATAACCTGTGACCAACCAGATTAGCACAAAGCCTGGCCTGGCCCCTGGCCCAGGTTTGGAATGGATGGGCCAATCACAGAACTGATATTCTGATGTATAAAATGGGCTGTGACTAGTTTCTGACTATAGCTAAGAATATGAAAGAGTCAAAGTCATGCTTGGGTTTTATATGACATTATAATGTTCTCATTGGGATGTGTTGATGCTAGAGCTGAGACAAAAAGCCAATTTGATATACGTGAACGTAACTTCCATTTTTGGATACCCCTCTGAATAGCCAATTGATATCCATCACCAAACTGAATATTGTTTTGGATATTTTTGTTTTAGTTACTTAGATCATTGTGGTATTTCATTCTGGTTATTTTGGTTATTCCATTTTGATACTTTGGTAATGTAGTTCAGCGCTAAACTAGGCAACAGGAATGACCCTAATTAAATAAACTGAAATGATCAAAACTGAAATAGACAAAATGGATATTCGTTTTGATAGACAAAATGGGAACTGAACAGCAATTTGTATCTGGCTTGTTGGCTCCGATTCCAAGTGGATAAAATTGCTGGATAATTATTTCAACTCTATTTTATGCCAATTTCACAAAATCTATTTGGGGCTGGGGTTGCACTAGGCTTTTTTTCATCAACTTTAGGTCAGGACAGGATTGCAAGCCCAGGCCTACGCAGGTCTGCAATCAGTCTTTGATTACAATGATAACAGACTTTTTCCTGTATAAGTCCCAGCTTCCTTGAAATGGGTCCTACTTTCAAGGTAAAACATTTCCTATGGTGTGGTTAGACTCCTAAAAGCAACTGTGCTTAATAATAAACAGAAGATGTGAAGACCCGTGTAAAATTTGCTACAAAATCTCTCTTTTTTTTCTTAAATGTTACAAACCTATCTTGAGTTGAGAAATCAATCTGTGAAGATGTCTTTTCTCTGGCTCACACACCAGACACTTCATTCTGTTTCTGGTACTCGTGTGTTTCCTATTACCATGTTATTGAGATGCCCTGAAAACATCCAGGAATTGCTATTTGTCTTTCAAAAAATGAAATTTATTTTATTTATTTTATTTCAATTGATTTTTACCCCGCCCCTCCTGCCACGCAGCCTGGCAGGCAGCACGCAGAAATAAGGAAGTAGTGTACCATAGACCCCTCCCCCACCCTTGCAGACAGAAAACTGAACAACTTTGGAGGCAATTCTAAGACAAGACAAACTTTGAAGGTCAGTCAAAAACTATTAACCAAGATGGTCAGGATATGCAAACCCATAAGATTGCCCTAAATATCTGATAGCCAGAAGCTGTGGGAGTCAGAACAACAGTGAATGGGTCACTCCAAAATTACCTAATTTCTTGTACACTTCTCAGAGGCAATTGGTACTGTCAATTGTCGGAGACAGGATACTGAACTAGAAGGACCATTTGTCTGACCCAGTGTTGGAGCTTTGTGTTCTTAGATCACAGGAGCAGCGAATAGAGGCCTGGTCTTCAGAGATTCATCCTAGTATCTTGACCACTGAGCTATTGTGCCTTCCTAACTTTGAAACCATTGCAGTATCCATCCTTTTGAAGACCTACTCACTCAAAATCCACACGATGCTGACGTTTGGATTGGAGCTTATTCATTTTCCAGATCTCATTATTCTAGAAGGAGTACAGAACTATGTTCTTTGCAGGTTGGTCAGAGTTGGCAATGGTACCCCGGGGGCAGTACTGCAGGCTGAAACTGGTGTCTTGTATATTGCACATTATGCCCGAATGGCCCTAATCAGATATTGGCTGCGATTAATGGCCCACCAGCAGGATTTGTTACCAGTCCAGTGTTCAGTGGAGGAGTTAAATCATACTGGGGCCCGCCCCTATCCCTGGGTAAATTATTTGGCCACTCTATTGCGGGGATTAGGATTTTCTTTTGTCCACTTTCAGCGGAAATCAGTGGCTGCTATTAAAAGTGAAATTGATCTTAGATCCAAGGATATCGCAAAACAGGAAGATCTTTCCTTGGTAAAGCAGTGGAAAGTGGCACCTAATTTGGGGTTGGTAAAGCTACTCTTTACTATGGAACCTTATTTGGATGTACTGAACAATAGGGTTTTAAGAAGAAACTATACCCAGCTACGTTTCCAGCTAATTCAATCTGCCGTGTTGGATAGTAGACTTTTAAAAACTCGGTACGACTCCCGTTACTGTACCTGCTCTATGCGGGTGGTTGAAACTACTGAACATCATATGTTAGTCTTCCCATATTATCGCAGTCTGAGGGAGGTATGGCTATCCCCAATATTGGAAAAGCTAACAAGGCCCAAGAGGGAGCAACCAATATATACTTTACTTACCCTGACTGCGCTTGATGACCTGCTTGCAGTGGCTATGTTCGTAGGCCTGATGATAAAAAGAAGGGAATTTATACAGGCATCCCTTAAGGGTGTTGGTAACCAAATTCCTCTGGTTTGAGGGATGTTGGGAGCAGCACTGTTGGATTACTGGAAAAGTACTGATTAAATTGATTAAACTGATATCTGCTATAACCAATGGAGGGCCAGTTTAAATTCAACGGTTAGACAATGGTCTGTGAGTAATAAGCCTGAACCTGTTGTTATTTCAGGGGACAAGCTCTGCCGCGGCAACCCCCGTAGAAGAGTAAAGCAATTCTCCAATCGTATGATTTTTGGTTTTTCTTTTCTTGTGTATTAGTAAAGGTTGTGGGGTGATAAGAGGTGCTACTTTTAGGAATGCTACCATGGTTGTATTCTTGTGATCTTGTTATTGTTTGTTGATATTGATGTTTTTATACTGTTATATTGTTATGTACATGCATTTTGTGGCTATGGCGAAAGCTAGCTGAATACCATACCATACCATACCAACTTAGAAACATGAAATCGAAGGGGGCCCAGCTTGCTGTCATTTGGGTCATGTCAAGTGTGAGGTAGTGAAAGGGAAAGGAGTTATGTTTTGTAATGTAGTAATACTGCAGTACCATCTTTGTTTATGTTTTATTAATGGTTGGATACTGGGATACTGAGCAGGGGAATAATGGGTGTAGTTCCTTTAAAAGCTGAGAAACCTGTCCCTTTTAAACTATAAGGGTGTTAACAAATGAGATTATAGCCCACACCAGGTGGGTGCCCACTGCCCATTTGTTAGGTGTTTGGCCGCACTGGCCATTGGGGTCATCATACACCAGACATGCAGCCCCCACTCACAGCAGAGCCTTGGAGAATGTGTAGGTGACTATGGGCTAATGTGCGTCCACGTGTCTGCGTTCCATCAATTATTAGGTTGCGTGCAGTGCCTTTGCATGTACAGGTCGGCTCCAACACCATAGAGCTGAGGGTGAAAATCCTAGAGCTTCTGAGGAATGACCATTTCCTGCCCCTCTCTCTGCTCTTCCTCTCACTGACGTTGCAAGTGGGGGCTGCCTGCAAGTTGAGAATCCTTGTTATTTTAGTGACAAGTATGAATACATTTATCTTTAACTCCTTCTTGCACCCCTGTGGTTGAGTGGCCAATTTCAGGATCTGGCCTTGGTAAACAAAACCCAAACCATGTAGAACATTTATTGAGGGACACAGGGGCCCTTGACTGGGTGCGGCACACAGCTATTAAAAGATCTTGACCCAACTTCTGCTCCCAAACAGTCCTCTTTGGCTGCTTTTTCTCTTATCGCGGACAGCACCTTGGAAAACTCCTTGTGGATCCAGGAGAACACTGCTTGCAGCTCCCCCCAGACAGCAAGCGGTCAACTGACTTCTCGCCTGAAACTCCCAAAACTTAGGGTGTTTTCAAATGATACAATAGCCTGCTGGAGTCTGTGTTCAGTCCTTGCAGCCCAAACTCAGCCCCACATAGGTGATTTGTGAGTTGCATGGGGGGAGGGGGGGGAACTTGCCCCCCCCACTATCAACAGTTACCAGTCACCTATGCAGCCCCCGCTCACAAGTTTAGCATGTCCAGCCTAATAAACAGACAGACCCCAGTGTGTGAGAAGGTGCCATTTTAACAGATGATGCCTTGACTATAAATATGCTTTAATCTCCAGAGTCTTTCCCCCTCAATTTTTATTTATAGCTCTTGAAATTATGCTGACAAGATACATATAAGGTGTGACAGGTTGGCACTAACCTGCCCATAATTCATGTGTGATACAGAGTAAAATTTATCTTAAGAATGAATTATACATACCCTATAGCTTTAAAACCCTTTTTGGCAATAAAAGTCAAATCCCTTTGCTTTGCTGTAAGAATGTAATATAACAGTGAGACTCTCTTGTTGCCCTTTTGGTAACCCATTGTTAAGAATTAGCACCAGATACTGGATTACTCAAAGCATCAGATTCTTTATGTACAGACTGGGACAGGCCAGGCTCCTCTGTCATTGTATGATATCTGTGTTCCTTAGCCTGGTGTCTTCCTCTGCTCATCCAAGGCTATTGTAGCACTTACCGATTTAGTGTTTAGTTTCTCCGTGAGGAATTTCACCTTTTAAAGTGAATTTATAGCTCATGAATGGCGCCCAAATGACAGCTGCAGAAGATGAAGTCTCTATATGTCTACAGAGCAGGTTTACAGGCAACGTTGCATGCAGAGAGGCTTTCCCCCCATGATTGTTACCAGATATAATGATAGAGATGCATAAATCTGATGCCTGTTGAATTCAACGATATTATCCTGGAGCATAGTTGCATGAACAGACATTTGTCAAAGTGTGTTTGCTTCTACACAATGATCTCCTCCCACCAGCTGTGTCCTAGATGATGGGCGTCTTTAGACATAACAAAGATCAGGTGTCAAAACCCCTAAGCACGTGTTTGGCTGTTGTGTGTAAGCAACAGTGCACCATAACAATCCCAACACCAATTTGTCCACCTGTTGAACACGCAATGTGAACACCGTGGCATCACAAGGACAATTTGTGTGTTTCGACTGAACACGTGATCAACGTTGTGTCTAATGATACCGCGTGGCGTGCTAGCAGGTGCAACATGGGGAACGAGGCGGCAGAAGGTGCATGCTGAGACTGGGTGGCGAGCAAAACACCGATTTGCCCCACGATGGACTGTGTCTCTAAGCACACATTCAGACACCCATTGACGTTATATCTAAAGACACCCAATAGCTCATGGTACAGCGTGCCCTGGCTGTGTTAGAGAGAAGCTGTCTTCTCGGCAAGCAAAGGGTTTGCAGCCTCCAAACAGAAACTGCTAGGGCTGTGTGAACAAAGCTTCATTTCAAAGTGAATTTAGGCCCCTTTGGGGTCTAAGGGGGCCAAAAAGATGCCGATTGAAAGGTTGTTGGATATGAATAGACAAGCACTAAGATCTGCTATTGGGGATAGTAGGGCATTAGGGTTATATTTACTGATAGCTATCAGTTCTCGCTCACCTATGCCATTTGGATGGTAGTCTTTCTCAGAGGATAAGAAGGCGTTTCTTTTTGGCTAGATTAAATTATTTTCCCTCTGTATTGACTGAGGGTAGATATAGAGGCATTCCTTTGACTGACTGGTTTTGTCAGTGTAATTTGAATTATGTTGAATCGTTGGGACATTTATTAATGGAATGCCCCTTGTATCTTAGGGCTTGGGAGAACTATATTGCCCCTTTGACTGCCCCTTTCCCGGGAAGATTCCATGAGTTTTATGTATGCCTCCTTTTGGGTGATCGCTCTCCAGAAATAACACGGAAGGTGGCCCATTATTTGGGCATAGATAATAACATAAAGTTGAAAATGAAAGAGGCAACAAGGTATGTACCAAACTTAGTGTAGACTGATTTGATTTCCCCTGCTGGATTATGGGAAAGATATATTTAGCGCGCGGGTTGGTAACCTCTTGTGTCTAGCTGCAATTGGATGTTATTTATTTTAAACTATTTTAAATATTTAGGTTATACTGATTTACGTATTGATGTGTATGGATTTGTACAGTGTTTGCGATGGTTAAATCGGCCAAGCAATAAAGTTGTAAATTTTTTTTAAATAAAAAAATTAAGAATTCAATTGTGAAATCACCCCCTCCTCCCGCCCCCCCCCAACCTGGCATTAGTTTTTGCACCCTATTATCTCCTTTCTCTAGAAACACCATGGATGTGTGTATGAACTAGATTGACCCTTCACGAAAAATCCATGTGTCTATTGGCCTTGGATGAGCAAAAACTGGTAGTAGGGCACGTGTATCTCTAGATGCAACAGTAGGTATATGCTACCTGCTTGCTAGCAGCACCTTTAGGGTGTCTTTAGACATAACGTCAATGGGTGTCTGAATGTGTGTTTTGACCTTGATATGAACACTGGTTTGGCCCTGTGTTCATCATGTGGCGCTGCTTAGACACACGGCCCATCTTGTGGCAAATCAGCGTTTTGCTCATCCCCTGATCTCAGCACATAGGCGCTGCCACCTCATTCCTTGTGTTGTACCTGCTAACACGCCACGTGATATCATTAGACATAACATTGGCCATGTGTTCAGCCAGAACACGCAAATTGTCCTTGTGATACAGTGGTGTTTACATCGCGTGTTCAATGGGTGGCCAAACTGGTGTTGGGATTGTTATGGTGCTTACACATAATGGCCAAACACGTGCTTAGATGTTTTGAAACCCGATCTTTGTTATGTCTAAAGATGCCCATGATTTCTGGACTCCAAATTGTGTAAAGTATGTGTGTTTGCACAGACAGGCGTAATGATAAAATCCAAAACAAGTAGCTTGTATTATTTCTGGTAACACCCAATGTCTTTCTGCCAAGCCTGCCTTAGATCATGACAATACTATTTGAAACAATTTAATGATTATTCTTTTTGGTGGGGGGGCTTGATTTTATTATAAATATTTATCAAGCATTTATATAGCGCTAGCAATGTGCCTGGCACTTTACAAAGCAATGGAATAGACACAGTCCCTGCCCTAGGGCTTACAATCTGAGAGATGGGGGGAGGGGGGGTGACAAAGGGTACTTTCAGACGATACGGGGCCCTTTGGCCCCGTACCGGCACCACCGGATTCGTTCCCCGCCGGGGTCACCCCGTCACGGCCCAACAGACGTGCCGGGGGGATCCCGGCGGGGAAAGTGGGAAGGGCCGGGGCCGCGCGGCGCAACGTGCGGCCGCACGGCCCCGCCCCCTCCACGCACCCCGCCGCCCGCCCTCCGAGGAGACGGGCGGGCGGCGGGGCCAATGCGGCCGCCGCGTCCGGCCGATCGTGCCACGGCCCGGGATCCCGCCGGGGATCCCGGGCCGTGGCACGCGGCCAGACGTTACTTTTCGTTGGCCACGGCCCGGGGTCCATTTGACCACGCTTCCCGGGACCTTCCCCCGGCTAGCCCGGGAAGCGTGGTTCAAATTGACCCCATGTGCCGATTGAGCGTGGCCAACATCTGGCGGCCGCCAAACAGACGTACGGGACACGGTGACCCCAGGTGGGTATTCACCGTGGTTCACCGTGTCAACGTCACGTCTGAAGACACCCAAAGAAAGGGGAACAGAGGGAGAGACAAGGAGTGTAACATTCACGAAGACGCGAGGTCCCAGGTGCAGGCGCTTGGCTTGGTTACATCGAGAATGATGGATGGCTGGTCCATGTGGTGAGGATATAAGTACACAGACCTCAGGTAACAGATTGTACTGCATGGAGGGTATCAGCAGGGGTTAGGAGAGGGGAGCGAGGAGTCGGGGAGGGCAGAGCGGAAGAGGTGGGTCTTGAGAAGGGATTTGAAGGTATGAAGGGAGTACCTTTAATGATTTCTGGATGCTTGGAGTTAACAATCCCAGCATCATGTTTATCTGCAGTGGGCTTCAGAAAGAGATCTGGAGTCAATTGTCTCACCATCATTCTTTACCTACTAGGCTTGACCTTGAATCAGACAGATTATCCTTTTTGAAGGCTCTGGGGCAGGCAGTCACAGCGTGACAGACACACAGCTGATTCAGCTCCTATGGGACATAGTTGGCCATAGGCTAGTTTCGGCTCTGGATAGATCCATGATCTGGACCCTTCTCTTCCTGAGCACAGTTCTTAAGCAATCCTAACTCCAATGGATCTCCTGACTTTTTGTCGTAAGTGTAAGACCTGGTTGTTCTGCCAGGCTTTTGGCAGAGGGGTGGGGGGGGTGGGAAGGTTGGTTATTGCTCCTGCCCGGGGTTGGTTTTATGCTGCTGTTTGTTTATATAATAGTATATTTTTGTACTGTTTGAATGTTTGGCTTTTATAGATGTTTTATTTTGTATTCTGTAAGCCGCTTTGACTGCGGTGGCAGAAAAGTGGGATATAAATATGACTAAATAAATAAATAAACTTCTATGTGATCCTGGGAGCTTGTACTAATTTTCAAAGTGGCCCGTGGGAGGGAAAAGATTCCCCACCCCTGAGCTAGATGCCTCGTTTGGTCACACTGTATGGGATATGCCAAGGGTTTCAGTTTGGTTTCTTGAAGGTTCCCATTGTGTTCTTAATTTGATCACAACTTTTCCAAGATTTTAACCAGATAAAAGTTGGGGACTGTGGGCTAAGGAATGAGACAGCAGGCAGTGGTTTTCTAAGGGCTCTTTTGCTTCAGGACCCATTTAATAAGGTAACGGCCGTAAAAATGAAACCAAACACATCCCAGAGTCTACATGTGGTAACTGGATGTGGGATATGTCTTCTGACCATTCTTAGTTCAGCCAGGCAGGGAGACTGAGGAAAGCAGTCAACCATCTTAAAGCAAATGGTCCATTTAGAGGGTTGCATTCTCCTTTCTTCTCACCCCTGTTCCCTTTTAGGTGAGCTTGCTTTCAGCTCTCCCTCTCTCTCTCCTCTTCCTGAGAAAACAACATTAGCCTCACTTGCAGTGTGAGCTGTAACGCAAGGCTGGGACTTACAGTGGGATGGGGGTAATCATCCTAGAGTAGCAGTCTTGGAGATGGCCCCATGCCTGGTTTCCTGGGAGATGACACCAAGGCGCTGTGTGACTCTTGGAGTCGTCTGTCGTGATGTGAATACCCAGCACCTGAGAAACTCAGAGAGCCATGCAGACTCCTCCGTGCTCCTGTAGGAAACCACTGCCTCACTGTCCGATGGGTGGGTCAGGCCAGGCCTGGATCCCTAGAATGTGGGGCAAGGGAAATGGGAAAAATTGTGTTCTCTCATCCCGCCAGCTGTTAAGTCAGAGAGCCAAAGTAACCTAGGGTGATTTCAGATGTGCCGGCCTCCCTTCTTGCCACGGCGCGTGGTCAGTTCTTCTTCCCCGAGCGGAATCAGGCCGGCTGGTCAACAGACATGCCAGCCTGATTCCGCTCGGGGATCGGAGAGGGGGCGGGGCCGGGCGATGCAACGTGCAGCCGCACGGCCCTGCCCCCCATGCTCTGCCGGCCGCGCGCCCTCCTGGAGACAGGCTCGTGGCCGGGACCACGGCCGGGAATCGGCGGCGGTAACAGATGTTACCGGCCGCCGATTCCGGACCGTGGTCCAGGTAACCACCGTTCCGGAGTTGAGGCCGGCCTCCCCTCCGGAACGGTGGTTAAAGGGATTCCCGCCAGGTGTTCACTGTGGTGAACATCTGGCAGAACCCCCTTCAGACGTTACGGGATCTCTTCCACTACAGGTGGTTCACTGTGGTAAAAGGGAGGCCCGTAACGTCTGAAATCACCCTTAGTGGATAAGATGTTGATCTTGGACCTGGGAGACCAGGGTTCAAATTCTGTTCTAGCCAGGAAGGCCTCAGTTCCCTCATCTGTAAAATGGGAATAGTAGTGGCCTTTCTTATAGGGTTGTGAGGGTGAAATATTGTAAGCCTCTTTGAATGTTGGGTGAAAACAGGTATCACTTTAACATTTTTTATGCACATTGTAGGGCTGCATAGGACATCAATACAGCCCCTGCAACATGCGTAACAAATCTTAAAGCAGTTTTAAAGTAGAGTTAGTGTTATGTCTTGTTTACACCCACTGATAATAAAAATTAAGCACCTTAGCCACAATGAGAGACAAGCCAAGAGCCACACAGCTTTAATGTGGGCTTCAAATTGAACATCCCAAGGTCAGTGGCCTCTCTTACTTAAAGTATTGTACTGGTCTGCATTAATTCTTGGCTATTGTGTAGCACATAGTCAATGGAAGGTATCTAAAGATGCACAGCAGGATTGGAGCCTTGTGTGAGGTGGCAGTTGTGTGCGTGTGCGTGTGTGTGTGTGTGTAGCTATGTGACTATTTTACATGGACCTGTGTAATCACAATGTTTTCTGCTGAACACCAATAGATGGTAGTGTAGATAAAAGCAATAGGCATAAGGCACTCTGCATATACAATCTGTCTCAGTTTCTAAATCAAAAAGGGGGTAAATGTATGTAACTGTTAATACTGGTAGTTGTGGGGGAGGTGGGGACCCTACATTCCATCATAAGTTTTAAAATCAATCTCTGGAAATTCTAATGGTAGTTATTTAATTACACATAAGCTACTTGCAACAGTTGATTTACTCATCCTATTTTAATGTATATTAAAAGAGAATTCTTGTAGCTTTGGGTAGCACTCTCCTGAGCTTGAGAGTCTGATACAATCGTACCCCCTTTCTTCCCCTCTCATCAAGCCTGATTACTAACAGTGAGAATTTATGAAAGAGTTGGCTTCAACCATTTTTGTTTAACAACTGCAGGAACTATTGTGGAACTGATCGACAGTAGAGACCAATGGCCCTAAAACCCATCTTCCATCCCTTGTTATGAGTGTTTTTTATCTGTCCCACTCCTTCATGCACAATACTGGGCATAACACCAAGATCTATGAGCTACATGGTAAAAGTACAAGACAGATGATTGGTGGGATGCAGAAAGGTAGAAGCTGGTTGGGTGGAATTGTGGGGTGGGGATAGGGTTGCCACTTTTTGTAGTTCGACCCTGAGACTCCCATTTTAGCCTATGGGAGTCTCAGGGTCAAAGCTCAGGAGGTGGTAACCCTAAGTTGGAACTTATTAATGCTTCAACAATCTGTCCCAAGTCCCTGCAAAAACTCTCTCTAGCATTATCATCCAAGTCACAGGCAGCAGAATCGCAAATGAAATCACATTTGGAAGCTTACCATTGTTAGATTTTGTCCTATGTTTTTATTTTCTCAAGTATTTACATTTTTTAAACAATATGCAAACAGGTGTCTTTTCTTAGACTGGAGAAGTGTAAAATCAGGATTACAGGGGATGAGAAAAGCTGGTGACTGATAAATGGGACAATGTTGTACATATGAAAATATCCACTCCAGTCGAAAAGGCAGCTGCAGAATGGGAGAGGGAATGACACGACTACGTTGTGGTGGTGCAAAATGGTCACAAACATTTAGTAGCCCAAGCACAAAATCTGCTGGCCTGCATTGGGGACACGGGTGGGAAGAATTTTCATCACTCAAACAAAGTGGGGTGACTTGCCCTGGACCATAATAAATTGGTGAGACTGACTTGGGGATCCTCTACACTTCTCTAGTGGCGTATACTAGCCCGAATCCAGTTTGTTTTCTCTGATGTCTAAGACAATCCCTAAAGCAGGCTAGACTATATCATCCTTGACTTTCAGAAGTTCTGAGCACCGTTTAGCTCTCATTGGCTGCAATCCCAAAACCTTTGGCGCTGGATCCATGTAGATTCCATGTGGCACAATGTCTCCGCTATGGACTTATGTGCTGTTTGCATGCCTGTATATACGGGTGGATTATTAATTATTATTATTGTTGTTATTATTATTATAATAAACATTTATATAACGCCAGCCATGCACCCGGCGCTGCACAGAACTTAGAAATAGACGTGGTCCCTGCCGGTGGCTTACAATCTAAAAGACAAGGAGTGGGAGACAGGGAGAGGGGACAGTGGGAGAGACAGGGGAGAAGACAAACATTCAGGCAGATGCGAAGTCTCAGGCGCGTGTACTTGGCTTGGTTACAATCAGGATGGTTGCAGCAGTCTGCAGAGGAGGGCAGACAGTAAGTATATGGGGAACGACTAGCAGGCATTGGGAAAGGCGGCGAGGAAAAAGTGGGTCTTGAGGAGGGATTTGAAGGAGTGGAGGGAGGGGGCAAGGCAGATGTGGGTAGGGAGGGAGTTCCAGGCATGGGGGGCAGCGAGGGAGAAGGGTCGAAGGCGGTTAGGTGAGCAGGAGAAACGAGGGAGAGTGAGGGAGGGGACAGAGGAAGAGCGGAGAGCGCGTGCAGGAGTGCGTAGGGAGATTAGGTCCGAGAGGTAAGGGGGAGCTTGGTTGTGGAGTGTTTTGAACGTGAATACCAGGAGTTTAAACAGGATACGTTCAGGAAGGGGGAGCCAGTGAAGAGAGAAGAGGAGAGGCTGCACATGGTCGAAGCGACGGGCAGAGTGAATGACCTTGGCAGCGGAGTTTTGGATTGCGATAAGGGGGGACAGGTGAGAGCGAGGGAGGCCAGCAAGGAGGAGGTTGCAGTAATCGAGGCGAGAGATAACCATGGCATGAACAAGGGTTTTGGCCGAGGAGGTAGAGAGAAAGGGGCGGATCCGAGCAATGTTATGGAGGGCGAATCGGCAGGATTTGGCAACAGAGTCAATGTAAGGTTTAAAAGAGAGGTGCGTGTCAAAGATGAAGCCCAAGCTACGGGCTTGGAGAACAGGATGGATGGTGACTCCATCGATGCAGATGGGCAGGTTAGAGGGAGAGGAAGAGGAGGGAGGAAAAATGAGGAGTTCGGTCTTGGTCATATTGAGCTTGAGTTGATGTCAGGACATCCAGGCGGAGATATCAGAGAGGCAGTTGACGAGGCATGAGTGGACAGAAGAGGAGAGAGAGGGGGTAGAAAGATAGAGTTGGGTGTTATCAACGTAGAGATGATATTGGAATCCGTGGGAGGCAATAAATTTGCCAAGGGACAGGTTGTAAATAGAGAAGAGGAGAGGGCCAAGGACAGAGCCTTGGGGGACCCCAACCGAAAAGGGGAGGGAGGAGGAGTTTGACTCGGGGAGTGAGACTTTAAAGGAGCAGTCAGAGAGGTAGGAGGACAGTCAAGGACAGAGCCATGGAAGTCCAAAGAGTAAAGCGAGTCCAATAGAAGCAAGTGGTCAAAAGTGTCAAAGGCAGCAGAGAGATCGAGGAGGACAAGAATGGAGTAGAAGCGCTTAGCTTTAGCGACAAGTAGACCATGTGCATGGTTTCCGCAGGCGATGGGATTGGCCGCACCAATTTGAACAGAAGCTACGGGTGCTCCATTGAGCTGTAGGAGCTTTTTAAAATTCTTCAAAGATCCTTCCAATATCTCATTCAGGCAGTTAGGTTGTTAGACTGTACGGTATGATAATGAATGCAAATAGGCCCAGTGAGGGATACATGGAGGGCAAACCTCATTAGTCATTCATAAAAACTTGATGTGCACTTCTAAAGGAATTAGGTACTTCATATCTGTAGATAGTGTCAGGAAGTGTCCACCAGGGAGGCAGAAGGCATTGTGAATATTAAAGGGGTAAGAATAGGACCACCGTGTTTGTGCTGAGCAGCACTTCATTGTAAGGGATGTCTGCAATATATGAAAAAACAGGTAAACTTGTCGAATGCGCCCTATTGAAACCAAAAATGGTGGTTCGGGCAATAACTGATATCCATTTTTACTTGAGGTATCCATTTTGCTTATTTTGGTTTGTTTTATTTGAGGTGTGTGTCTTGTTTTTTTTCCAGTTTAGTTACTTGATATTTCAGCCATTTTGGTATTTCGGTAATATTTCCACTGTCACACATGCACAATTGCCAAAAATGCTACCAAAACCCTAAAAAAACCAGATCGAAATGGAATACCCTAAGTACCTATTTTGCTCATGGATGTTGTTTGGTTACTTGAAGAGTTACCCAAAAATGTGAATGATACACCTAACCAATAAACCCACTACCCGATATCTGCAATGATGTAGCCAGGGGTGGCCTTAGGATTTATGGGACCCAGGGTGAAGACCAAATGCAGAGCCCCTGGTAGCCCTGCTCCCTTCCCGATGGCCATGGCACCTTGGGGAACCCTCTGCAGGGCCCTAGAGATGGTTGTGTTTGGGGTTTTGTTGGGAGGGATTGAGGCCCCCATACCCTGACCTGAAGAAAATGGGGGCCACTGTGGGAGTTGAGAAAATAGCATGGTCCCCGGCAGTCGCCCCAGGTCACCCTGTGGTAAGTCGGGTCCTGGATGTGGTATCATGCTGCTCCACAGGAAGCAGGACAAAGTGGTCTCTGTCATGCCCCTTTCTGGCGTAACTCCACCCTGCCAGTCTGTCATGATGCCACAGAGGTGCAGCCACATCAGAAAGAGGTTGGGAAAATCTCTAAGGCCTGTCTTTTGTGGCTGCCTCCTGACACCTCAGGAAGCCTTGATTTTTCTGCTTATTGGAGAGCATTCCTATCTGACCCAGAGAATTGGGTTTTCCCTCAGAGTCCAGAGACTTTGTGTCAAAGTCCAGATGTGTGTGGCAACCCTACCTGCTGGTTCCTGAAGTTTTGACATGTGACCCCATTTTGAGTTTAAAATAGGGTAAAAACACGTGAGGGTGGTGCGGTCCAACCCGACATGGGGAAGAAAACCACGGTGGACATGGCCTGATCCAGGCCACCAAACAAAAGTGACCCTGGCCCGGCCCTCTGCCATGTTATCTGCCATGATAGGCAGCCATGTTGGCCAATGATGGCCAGCCATGACGGTCAGCCCTGGTGGCCCTGGGCCGGGTTGGCGACCCACCAACAGTTGTGATAGCTTGTTGTGACCTACTTTGGCCCGGTTAGGCAGGCCTTAGCCTGGGCTGTGACCTCAGAGGTTTTCTGAGGTCACAGCCTGGGCTAGCCACTGGGCTAGCCTGGGGCCAACATCTGGTGGTGCCTGCACAGATGTGCAGGTGAGGTCCAGGCCAAAGCATGGCAAAGCAGGCCACAGTGGGTTGCTGTCCTTTCTGCTTTTACCCATATGCTCTCATGATCCCAGAAAGCGACAAATACATGCAAATACATTGCCCATGGGGTATTCATTATATATGGATTAAATGTTGCTTTAGATTGGGGTGGAGAACCTTTTTCCTCTCAAGGGCCACTTTGAAAATTAGTACAAGCTCTGAGGTCTGCATGGGGTGAGGGTGCATAAAAGGGTCTTGCAGGGTGACAAGGATGACGACAGCTAGGAGGGGTGTGGCTCAGGAAGAAGAGGGGAGAGATGAGAGATCTATGTCATGCACCTGTCCTTGTGTGCACACCCTCATCTCTGTGCCCTTCCCCTGAGCTTAGTTTTTCACTGCTTGGAGGTAGGAACTGGAAAGGGGCCAAATCAAAACTAGCCGTGGGCTGAATTTGACCTCCATGTCTGAGGTTCCCCATCCCTGCTTTAAATGAAACTTGTCCACCATCCTTCTCCCCTCCACCCCCAGGGTAGTGTTTTTTATTTACTCTTTATTAATTACGCTGCTTGGGGTATGTGTCTCGGATTTAATCACTAGCCACATCAATTATACCTCTTAGAGCAGGGAAATGTATTCACAAAGACCCTCCAGAATATTGTTAGTACGTCGTTTTGAGCTATGGGAGTACTTATTCTTCTGCGCCCCACATTTTCTCCCCCTTTGAAGAAGGCCATCAGAACTTATTAATTACGGGTTTCTTGTGCTTCATTTCAGCAAAATATATTCTCGCCCGGTATCAGAGCCTCTGTCACAACAAGGAAATTTCAAAGCTAAAGCAAAATCACTTTTGGCTCCTGCTTGCCCTGTATTTTATGCCCTTGTAGTAATTTATGTTAATTACACCACAGGCAAAACAAATGTGTCTACTGCTTTCTCTTGTGTGCGGGGGCGGGGGGAGGGGATCTTGAAGAGCAATATCGCAGGAGACATATTAATTTAAAAAAACAAAACTTCAGCAAAATAAATAGGGCTAGTCCCCAAGGATCTGATGACCTTTTTGCATCATTTTATTTGTTGGGAAAGATAAAGATGTTTGATTATAATTTTGCACTAGGAAATTTCAAACTTCTCTCTTTCTGTAAATTGTGCGTTCAGTGTGTTAAGTACTTTCAAGGCCCTTTGTGGTCTCACCCCCCCCCCATCTGTCTGCATCATTTCCCACCAAACTCCCACATTCCCAGGAACTCTACTTCTCCCCTTACCTGCTCATGACTCCTTTGCTCCTCAAAACATATCCAGACCCTTCTGCCTGCTGTCAGGACCTGGGTCTTCTTGAACCCTCACCCCCAGGGTTTCTGGGGCAGGACCTGCAGCGCCACTCACCTGTCTTGCTTTGGGCCTAGCCACTCCCCCAAAGACCATTTTTGCACAGACCCCCCCCCCCCTGCTGGGTGTGTGTGTGTTTTGTGTGTGTAGCATCTGTGCAAATGCCGTGGTGGTGGGTGGGTGGGATGAGTGTACATCCATATAAACAGCACAGGTGATGGGTGGGGGGTTTGCATGCGCTCCCGCGCAACACCCACCTCCAACCATCATCCACCCACCGAGCCATCCGACAAACTAGAGGAGGCTCTGTGGGTGGAGGGGTGTGTGCGCCCATGGAAAATACCCCCCCCCCACCTCCACCGGGACAACTAGACCTTAAGTCCAGTCAGCTGTTCCCCCCCCCCCACCTCCACCCAACGCTGGCACATACCCATCCCCCACCCACCGCGTCCGTGCAAAAATGGCCAAAGAAGCCTCCCTGCCTTGCCTCTAGCCACACCCATCGTAGCTGGCCTCTTCTGTTGTCACACCTCTCCGCTGGACAGAGTAACTCCCCCTCTCTTGCAGTTCAGCTCCCTTGTCTGTCTCCAGCTTTGCTCCCTGATCCCCTTACACTCTCGGTCTTGTTTCTAGCCCCAGTCCTTGTGCCTTGCTCCCCAGTGCCTTGCTTTTGTCTCCCCAGTCTTGCTGCCCCTTTTCCTGTTCTGGTGCCCTGATCCTGACCCTGTACCCCTAAACCTCCACATCTGTCCATGTCCCCGATGCCCCTAACCCTGCAACCCTTACACTCCCATGCCGGGAACTCCCTCCCTGAATAAATTTGTTCTGCTCCTTCCCAACCTTCAAATCCTTCCTGAAAACTTAGCTCTTACATCAGGCTTTCCCTAGCTCCTCATCTCCTTAGTCTCCTCCCTGATTTTCTTAGGGTCCCCTTCTCCCTTGTAACTAAGCTAAGCATGTGCACCTGTAATTGTATTCCTGTCTCTCCCTTCCCCTTTGTCTCCCTGCTTGTTTCTCTTAAATTGTAAGGCCACTGGGGTAGAGATCTGTCTATAACTGATTACTCGAAAGTGCCAATGTGACAGTCATGTAAGTCCTTGCAGGTCCAGACCTGTTGGGCTGTGATAAGTTGCCACAGGGATGGAGCCCTGGGAGCTGGCAAGCAACTGGTTCTTTAAGGGGCCAAGGGAGACAAGTAATTAAGATCAGCTGAGTGGCTGCAGCTGAAGAGGGGGTGGCTCCACTTCTCAGTCAATGCCCAATGGGGCCTCAGCCATATAAGGGGAACTGAAGAGCTCACAGGGAGACCACCAGGGAGAGACAGCAAGCCTGAAGGCTCTGTCTCAGGGGAGGACGTTCAGAGGGAAGGAGCCAGTCCTAAGAGGTCAAGCTAACCCTAAGAGGTCAAGCTAACCCTGGAGGCCAGCTGGCAAGATCTCAACTGAGATAAGAAGGTCCCTGGCTGGCAGGCAGGGAATAGGCCAGGCTAGGGAAGGGTTTATAGAAGAGAGATAAGGAGTGGACACAAAATACAGAGCACTGAGGAGGAGGAGGAGGAGGAGAAAGAGTGTGAGACCTGGTTTCTGCTAGTGATCCTACAGGGACTCAGGGTGCTGCCCTGTTCCATATGGAGGAGAATGCAGGCATAGTGGTGGGCCCTGCATTATGAGGATAGACCTGTGTGGAGTGAGGATGGCCCAAACAGTTCCTGCCAGGGGGCAGATGGTGATCAAAGCGGGGTTTCAAGACCCCTTCTCAATCTGGAGGGATAGGGGAATGGGAGGTCCAGCGCGTCTGGAAGCAGCTGTGGTGGAATGTACAAGGGCAGCTGATGAGAGCCGGGGAAGGGCCAGGCATTTAATCGGGAGCACCAGCTGGAGGCCGCATCATTGGAGCAACGCAGGTTTCACTGTGGCAGATGGAGGTACTGGGGCACGCTGGCCTGAGGACCTCCCGTCTGTGTGGATCGAAAGGATATTTTTGGTGGACTTGTCCCTCAAGAGGACAAAGAGACCATAGGACTCGGGGAGGGGCAGAACCGGTGCCCAGGAGATCTGATAAGGTGAAGAACTGGTGTTAGAATGGTTACATGATGTATATATGATCTGGAGGGGTGGGGCACATGGTAAATAAAACACACTGAGGAGAAGAAAGGCACAGTGTGGACTAGTTTGTTGGTAGGTAGTGATTCTGCAGGTACCCTGCTAGTGCTATATAATGTATTTAATCATCATAATAAATAGCAAGGAACTTAGAACAAATGAATATATTTTACAGTGATCTGATTAATTACAAAATGCTGGGGATTCCAGTCCAAGTGAAAGTCTGGTTTATAGTCAGAAAGGTGCCGGTCTGAAAAGTAGCCGTATCGAATGGCAGCTCTTTAAATCGGCTTTGGTAGTAGTTCAGTTAGAAAACTGAATCAGTCAAGATAGAGCAGGGTTTTTTTAAAAATTTTTTTTCACTTTATCCCCCACCCTATCCTAAAAATGGTTCGGGGGGGCTTGCAAACAGTTTAAACAACATTCTTAACTGAAATGTGCATAAAATTAATCCCCCCCCTTTCCATCATTCTTCCCCATTATCCCCCACCAACCAGCACGCCCATTCTTTCCCCCCTTCCTTTATCACTGTGTGCATTGGTGGGGTTGTGTCAGGCACAGAGAACAGGGTGAGGCAGTGGTGGTGGTGGTGGTGCATGAGTGGGGGCATTGCTCAGGGCCTCGTTGTCTCCCCCCATGATGATATAGGCCTCGTTCCTCTGGTGAGGAATTATCGGCCCTATAAGAACCTGAGGGATGTTTTCTTGCATAACAGAGCTTGCCCTCACAGGGGATGGGGAGTGAGTCATTTGGTGCATGGTGTGACTATCTTCCCAGGCCCAGAAACTAGGGGCGGGAAACCGGTAAAATCCGGTATCCGATAATGCCGGTACCGGGCGTACCGGCATTATCGGATTCGACCCGGTAATCCGGTCCGGGGTACCGGATTCCTGGTACCGGATTTTTTTTACATTGCAGCCATTTAAAAATGGCTGCAATGTAAAAAAACTTAAAGTCCCAAGTTAAAAAAAAAAA
>QEPC01007559.1:7659759-7701447 GCA_003113815.1 Sphenodon punctatus | reverse complement strand
CAGGGTGGGTGGGGGGTGTCCCCCCTTCCACCCGCGCAGCCTGGGAGGGGGAGGGGGGAGGAATTAATTTATTTCATTGATTTCAATGGGGACACAGTGCCCCATTGAACTCAATGAAATAAAACCGGTACCGGTATACCGGATTTAATCTGGGAATCCGGTTCTTAGAGAACCGGTAACCGATAAATCCGGTAGCCGGTAATGGGCCCAGGGTCCCACCTCTAATACTTCATATTAGAGGTCAGCAATAGGGTGGCCGTACCTCCCCTTTAAAAGAGGACGCTTATGAAAAATATATGGGGCAGCCCTGCACCATGTATTTTTCATAAGTGTCCTCTTTTAAAGGGGAGATACGGCCACCCTAGTCGACAACCTGACCTGAGAGCACTTTTTGACCAAGCTCACGGGTCTTGGGTCAGACGACTCCGCAGCTGTGGGAAGCCTCGCCCACACCACAGACTGCAGCACTCCATGGGGGCTGTACCACACTGGAAATGAGTAGGGGAATTCTGTAGCCCCGCCCTGCCCTGCCCCACGAAGAGCTCTATTTCATATGTTTTTGTTCAGATCATGGGACTCTATGTAAATCCCCCCCCCCCCCAAATGGGGCTCTCACAGACAAATCCTGGGGAGCGTTGCTTATGGGATTATTTTGGACATTCCCTTAGCAGCACATGGTGGCACCAGGGCCACTGGTCTTGGCTACTCAAGTCTAGCAAGAAGCAATATCTACAAAGGAGGAAGATGATTGTTAAAATACACCAATCCCTTTCTGCTCATTCACACAATTCCTCTCATTCCTCCCCCCCCCACTTAAAAATTTCCTACCGTCCTCCAGAACTTCTCTTCTTCTCCCTGGACACTGCCAAGAAATGGCCCTTTTAAAAGGCAAGCTGGCAATAAAAATACAGGCACTAGTTGTGACAGGACTGAGCTAGCAATTAGAATTGCAGGAGATCCCCTCATAAATCTAAACTGCACATAAAGAAATATTATTCATCAATGGGCTGAGACGTTAATCCCCTTTCAACATTTGTGCTTACGCGACAGCAAAGTCCAAGACGGTCTAGGGGCTGAGTCAAACCAGGCACACTTCAGTATATTCAGGTAAAATGACTATTAGCTGGGGTGTCTTGGGAAGGCTATTTTTGGGAAGACTATTTTTGTTAGGGACAATTGTATTGAATCATCTTCATTAAAAAGAGTTTAAAATGCCCATTCAGTTTTAAAATGTCCCCAATGTGCATGTGTGTGTATTTTTTTAAAACTGATTTCTGCAAAGCAAGAAAAAATTTCCTGCTTTATTTAGGCTTTTCAACATGATTCACTACTATTATAGGGTAATAATAATAATAAATCATCATCCATCATCAATCCTGTGTGGCCCCACCCATTGTGAGCCTGTTATGCAGGGTCACATTGGAAATGGGTGGGGCAAAGGTGCTCCCTCACCTGTTCCTGACATGGCCACATCCCCATCCAAGTGCTATGGCAACACAATTGGAGAGGAGGGGTGGCCATGTCAGAAATGGGTGGGGCAAAGGGGTCCCCACTAGGGCTGAAGCGGCAGCAGCTTTTACCACGCTGCGATTCCATTCTGGCATTTCGGAATTGCTTATGCCACACCGCGGCTTTTCTGCCAACATTCCGCTAATTCCGCCGAAATTCTGCAAATTCGGAAACTATCGGAAAAATTGCGGAATTTTCGGGAACAGTCAGAAAACCGCTGTTCTGCTATTTCATGGCGCTGGCAGACGTAGCAAAAATGACATGTTTCTGCTATTTGTGAAGCCTGTGGAAGTAGCAGAATGAAATTAGCGGAACTGCGGAAGTAACGGCATGAAACTAGCGGAATGAAAGCCTCTGCCACGTCATACCACTAATTGCAGAAACACTGTTTCTGGCGGAAATAGCTACCGCTGCGACTTTCCACTACAGCCCTAGTCCTCACCTCTGTGATGTCACAATACTTGGGAAAGGGGTGTAGTCATGATCGGGTTTGAAGCAACTGTCCCACACCCTCCTAAATTTAATTCAGCAGGTGCCCCATGGGCTGCTCCCAACCATTTCAAGCATAGCCACCTCCCTTATGGAATGCTGCGACATCATGGTTCTCAGGGGAAGGCGGGGCCTCCTGAAGCTGGGGAACCCATCCTGAGCTTGGGGGACTTAAGCAGAGAGTGCACTTGACCTGGTCCAGGCCTGTTAGGATGAGCTGGGTCTCCCTGGGCTCAGGCTGTGTCCTGTACCTCTAGCCAGAATAGAGCATCATTGCATAGTATTCTCTCTCTTTTTTAATTCTCTGTCCTAATTGATTTCCTCAAGATACATTGTGTGTGAGTTTAACATGCAAAATATTATAAACCAGTGATGACCTATAGATGTGAAAAGAACCTGGAGATGAGATTTAAAAATGATGCGGAAACTTCAAACTGCACAAGGAATCAGGGAGAGCTGTACACTGGGCATAGCCATTAGGAATAGAATGGTAAAGGAGTGAATGGATTAGATCTTCAGCCAAAGTATGTGATCTCTTCTTAAGGGCAAAGGAATTCAAGTAGCAAGGGGCTGGCTAATGGGCCAATGGAAATACTTGATTGGATCCCAAACGACAGAACAAGATTAAGGAAGAGACCAGTTTCCTGATGAATGTAATCAAGAGGTTTAAGGGTTCTGAATGGCAAAGAAAGGCCCAAGATGGAATGCTGTGGGAACAGCCTTGACCTAGAAGTGGATGATGGTCATTCTCAGTAATCATTGTTTACTTATTTTTCCATTTTCTTTTTGACTGTTATTCCGGTGAAAAACTATCTATAAACAGAATATTTAGTTCTGAAAAAAATGATCTGCTCGAGTGTTTTTATTCTTTTTAAAGCAGTCCAAGATATTAAAAAGCTCTAGGCCATTCCCCGAGATGATGTTTATTTTTTGCAAGGAAGACGATGTTCTGGTTTTGAGGTCATTGCCTTTGTCTCTTTCAAGTCTAAAGCTTGAGCAGCAGAAATGACTTTAAGGTTTCACTCTGTTTTACTCTTATATCCTGCTGATGTGCTGGAAATGGGAGTTCTAGTCATCAATCCTGGAAACAAGCCCAGGATTTAGCAGAGTCCAGCTAGCCAAATAAGTGAGAAATGGCAAGAGCTTGCAATACGCTAGATGCTGGCATTGTGATAGCTCAAGAGAAGTGAACTCAAAATAAAGCCTATGGGTATGCAATACACAAAACATATAGACAAATGGGCTGCCTCAGTGCTGGCTGTGCCAGCCTGCTTCACCCCTGGGTGGCCCGTCCATCTAAAGGCATTCCATCAGATGTTGAATTGGAGCAGGAGCCCCGTTGGTGAAGCTCCGGAATATCCTGGAGCACCACTAGTGGAGTGGGTTAGCCGGTTGTCTGTCCATCTAATGTGTGGACCCATGATGCTAGTTTGCTTCCAGTTGGCTGTTGCCCCGGGAAACACCAAAGCATTGCGTATTGCGGACACTCTAGCCCTCAACTCTATGGTGTGTATGTAGGAATGCTGTATGGGTGGACATCGGGCTGGGAAATCTGCCAGGTCAGTGTGATCCCAACCCAGGTGGGCCTGGGAGCAGGTGGATGCAGGGGTGCACCTCTGGAGCAGCTTTGGGGGCAGGCAGCCCCATGACTGTCTGAAAGCACCCAGTGTGAAGAAGTATCCTCAAAAACAGGTAAGCCCATTGAATGTCTGATACTCAACTCAGGGTGGGAGGGTGGGGTGAGGTTTTTTTTTAGCTCCCCCACCTGATTTATTATTTATTATGTATTATTGATTTGAAACTAAACCCTGTTTTAATAATTTATATTATTATTGATGATTTTAAATTGTATTTTATTGTATTTTAGTGTTGGAAGCCGCCCCGGGCTGTTCGCAGGAGGCATGGGGTATAAATTTATTAAATAAATAAATAAATAAATAAATAAACTCAATCTACCACCTTCTGGTACTAATTGGGGACCTTTCGTGATTGATGGGTTACCTGCTGTCCCGATTTACTGACTTCCAGTCCTGCAATACTAACTTCTGGTACCAATTTTATTTTTATGTTTTTAATTTAATTTTATTTCCCCTCCCCCAAATTCGTCTCCTGATTTTACAAGTTTCCATCCCGCTTTTTGCTATTTTCCTAAATTGCTAATAGTAATTCCCAATTTTGGGGTAATTGGGTACTCAGTCAGTGCTTGGGCAGTCCATCGGGTATGCGGTATAGGACTTGAGATTGCAGATACTGGTAATAAATCAGGGGCTGAGTGGGTAGAGTACTCGCCCTCTGGAGGGGCTCTGGCAATGTGTGGCTTCCTCTTGACCGGGTAAGTTTGACGAAGAAGAAAAAAAAGCTGGGCATGCTCAGAATGGCCAAATGGCCCCTTCTGAGCATGCTCAGACCTTTCCAAGACAGCGTCTGCAGTGTGCTGATGCTGCCAGTGCCATCTTGGAAAGGTCTGAGCATTCTCAGAAGTGACCATTCGGCCCTTCTGAGCATGCCCAGCTTCCCCCTCCCCCCCAACATACCCATTCCAGAGGAAGCCACGTGTTGCCCGAGCCCCTCTGGAGAGTGAAACTCTCCTCTTCAGCCCCCACTAGGCCCCCGTCTTCCCCTTTCCTGACCCCCACTGGTCTACTCTCTCCCTGGCTAGCGGGGGCCAGAGAAGGGGGAGCAGGGGCCTAGCGCCAGCCTCCTTCCCTGTACTCAGCGGAGGACTTTCCGAGTTACGAAGTTTTGGGGGGCATTCCTCATAACTTTGGAACTCAGAAAATTGAGTTGAGTACCTTGATCCTCGGGATTTTCCGGGGAAAATGGAGGATTGAGTTTCAGCACTATTAAAGTGGCTTCCATAAAGGTGCAGAAAACACAATGCAAATCAAAAGAATTTCAAATGTATTCTGTTTTAAAAATCTCACAATTTTTAAACCAACCGCTTGACATTTTAATATTTGTAGCACAATTCTGAAGGCATTTGGTGCTGGTGCAAGCTCTTTGCACCAACGTGTCTGTCCAGGACCACCACAGCTAAAATCAGTTGTCAGAGAAAGATTGGTTTTGGAAAGTCAGAGTCCAAATCAGTGTCAAGAAGCAAGCTGATATCTAGTCATGGAACTGTGTTGGGTCAAAACCGGAGAACCAAATACATTTGAAGCCTGGTGTGGCATTTCCCTTCAAGTCTTCATAGGCTCCAACCCAAATTACTTACCACAGGGGGTTCAGTAAGTGATACCTTATTTACAAGTTCTAGTTACAGATTTTTGCAGCTCGCTGTCCCTTTAGGATCAGCACCTTGGCCAGCCACAACTCACTGGGATCACCACCCTAGCCAACTTGCAGTACAAGCCACCCTCAGCTTCTTCTGGCTTGGTGGCCAACAGCAGATTTCCTGAATCCCAGTCTCTGCTGCTGTTGTAGCCCCAGAAGGGGGTGGGGCCAAGGCAATGAGTAGGCCCTCTTAAAGGGCCATTTCCTCTTGTGTTGCAACATTATCAAGGTAGAGTCTTTTCTTTAACCAGATGATAAACTTCTAAGGTGCCATCTCTGATGCTGATGGCAATGGATCTAGATACTGCAGAGGCCTTAGGGCTAGGGTTGCTAATATTCTGAGTGTATTTCCTTGTGTTATCATATTGGTATGGTCCATACTTCATAATGCACATTACTATGCTGAAGAGCCTGATCCATTCTCAGTAAATGAAATGGAGAAACTCCTGTAAGTTTTGACTGAAGACTCATAGTTCCCTTTACTTCTGTGTTACCTGGGAATTGTCCTCGTTCTTTATTTAAAGGGCATTCTTTACCTTTTCTACTAGTCTACCTGCTGGATTTAATTTATTGTAAGTAAGTACATAATGTGTGGGTGGCTATGAAGATGTCTCAGTTGTGTAGTTGTACAAATTAGCTGCATGGGTTGAAGTGATAGCATTTGCTATTTATGCCCTGGCATCTTTTTTTTCTTGGTGTATCTTTCAATTCAGAGATACATTTGTTCATGTCCAATGTCACGTCACAAACATTAGCACTAATCCTCCTCCATAAGAGGCTCCATTGAGTTAGGGTGATTACTGTCACTCTCAAGCTCTAATTTGCCATTATCTGTTCCACCTTTTCCCATTACCAGAGGGTACACTGGGGAGGAGAGTAAAGGGCATGGGTAATGCATGGCTCTTTCGTGCTATTGAACTTGATAGCTTAAAACCCAGTCCTGTTACTTCCCCTCAAGTACTGATTTCTGATCAGTCTGCCCAAATGTAACAGAGTGGATGCTTAGAGGCAAACAGCATCCAGGTCAAACAAGGCTAAAAGCTGCAAAACAAACTGCTAGCTAGCTGCTGCAGCTCTAATTGAAGACAGCTGAGCCATTAACGCTGCAGCTAGCTAATTAAGTCTCTTGCCCCCCCCCTTCCAGGTGCAGAGGGCTGAGGAAAGGTGTGTACTTGCTTTAGAGGGGAGGAGCATATAAACAAGCAGCTTGACTATTGAAGAGGGGGAGTTGTAGCAGAAGCCCCCGTCGCCGCCAAAATGGCGGTGACGGACCATTGTCGGGCCCCTCCCCCCTCCTTCACTTACCAAGGAGGCGTGGGAAAGCAACAGCTTGGCTGGCTGAGAGAGCCCTGTTAGCAGGGCTCTCTCTGTGTGGGTCGCTTTGCGACCGCCCGACGCGCAGGCGCATAGCGCAGCGCAGCGCGGGGCATGGGGCTCCTCCCCTTTAGAAGAGAGGATCCCCTGAGCTGCGTGAGTGTGGCAGATGGGGCCAAGTGAGCAAAGAAGCAGCAGCAGAGGCATTAGGCTGCTGCTTCAAGTCAGAGAAGTTAGAAAATATAAAAATGGGCAGGACAAAGAAAAAAGGGGATGGGGGAAAGAAAGGAAATAGCGGGGTTAAAGACCGCCTTGCCCAGGAGAGAAGAGGGGAGGAGAGTGAAGGAGCCACCCCAACAGGGTGCCCCACCCCCGGGGAAATAATGGAGAGGCTCCAGCGCTGAGAGGCACAGTTAAGGGACAGGGAGCAGGCTAGGAGTGAAGGGGACAATTTTAGGGCAACGGTGGACACAGAGGAGGTGAGTGAGAGGGGCAGGGCAGTGAACCTGCCCCTAACAAGTGATTGCCCCGAAGGGAGCCCCCCACGAGAGCCACAACAGGAGCAGGGGGGGGAGGGTTATTATCCCCCCCATACGATACAGGGATGAAACTGGGGGAGTGGAGCCCAGCCCCACCACCCCAGACACACAAGGGGAAACACGGGGCCGGCAGGGGGAGTTGCCGGCCTCATCTCCCACAGAGGACACCCAGGTGGGGAGCCGCCAGGGAGAAGGGCAAGATGGAGAGGGTTTACATTCAGGACTGGGCCCATTGTTAGAGGCCATGTATGAGGCTGGCGCACGCGAAGCCCATAATAGCAATGTGGCCGGGGTGGGTGACCCTTTGGGGGTCCCTGGCCTAGTGGAACATCAATTAAGGGGACACAACCGAGCCACGCGTGGAGCTCAGCCGCTTGAGACTGGATCAGGCAGGCACAGAGTGCATGGAGGAGAAGGGGTTCCTCCTTTGTCTGTGCAGGGGGACTCGCCACCAGCCAGGAGGAGACGTATTGAGGAATCCGGGCAGGAGGACAGCTTACATATGAAGAGTTGTGGCAAAGAGTGCAAGAGCTGGAAAAGGAGCTAGAAAGGGGCAGACGAACGGCAGTCCAGCCCAGGGACTCGTCAGACACCATGGATCAAGGTGGAGTAATAGAACAAGGGCCACGGGCTGGGATCCCGGGTAGGATGGGTCACCGGGCAGCCGAGGGCCCGATCTTGCCCCCAAGCCCACGAGTAGGAGATACGGTGGGAGGCAATAGAGGGGATAAACCAAGTAACCCCTCCGTTCCCCAGGGCCCGCGACGGATGCGGTTAGAGGGAGAATGGGTGTGGGTTACACTGGTCCCCCCACCCCCCACAGAGGCACACCAACCAGCTAGGGCAAGGAATGAGCTAGGGTTAGAACTGGGACGAACAATACCAGAGGGAGCAGAGAGCCCCCAGGCAATATTAAATGTTAGAGCAGAGGGGACTCCTGCCCCACAGAAACGCCCCCCACCTCCACCAGGGGGGGCCCACAGCAGCGTGGGGGCTCCTTTTGGTGAACATCTACTGCCGGCCACAAAAGAGAAGATTTGGAAGGGCGAATACGTAGACGTGTTCGCCCTGATGTTTAGTGATCCCATACTGGATCACACGGAGAAAGAGGATGAGAAGGACAAAGAGAAGTTCCGCCGCCCCAAAGCGGACAGGAACTGGGCGAACTGGACATCATCATTCGCCGTGTACATGGGAGTGGTATTGCAGGCCGACCCAGGGCGGGGATTAGAGCTCCACAAGTATGTGGACATAGTGCGTAGGGCATACACAACAGGTCCCCCAGGGGCATGGTTAAGGTATGACGAGGCGTTTAGGCACAGGGCCGCCTTGAACCCGGCCTTGCGCTGGGACACCCATGCAATCGATTTATGGCTCGAATGCATGGTGGACGCTACCAGGGTGCCATTGTCCGAGAGCGGACATGCATTGATAAAAGGGGGTGTAGCGGCAGCCAATGATCTTTTTCGAGGAGAAGGAAAAAAGAACACCCAAGCGGCACAGGGATATTGCTGGGAATATAGCCGGGGGTCACGATGCAATAGGAGCTCATGTAAATTTCGGCACGGATGTGCGGCGTGTGGTGGGGGACATTCAGTCACTAACTGCTTTAAACTCAGGCAGAGAAGTGAAAAGGGCAAGTTTCCACAGGGCGGTAGCTCCAACAAGGGGGGCCCAGGGCAGCCTGGCAGCGCCCGATCTACGCAGGGGGCCTACCCCAGTCAGAATTGATCGACTGGAGCGGGCCCTGTATCCACATCCGGACCGACAAGAAGTGGCATACATAGTAGAGGGATTTAAAAAAGGATTCAGGATACCCGCTGCACAAGTGAATCCCGTGGTGGCAGCCCGTAATCTAAAGTCCACAATAGGGATGGAACAGATAGTAAGGACCAAAATAGCGAAGGAAGTAAAGGAGGGGAGGGTAGCTGGCCCCTTTGAATCCCCCCCCATACCGAATCTGTTCATTTCTCCCCTAGGAGTAGTTCCAAAAAAGACAGTAGGAGAATTTCGCCTCATTCATCACTTGTCCCATCCGAGAGGTAGATCCGTGAATGATGCCATTCCAAAGGAACTTACCACGATCAAATACGCATCTTTTGATGCGGCAGTGGATAAGGCTAGACGGATGGGACGAGGGGCATGGATGGCGAAATGTGACGTGAAATCGGCTTTTCGATTGTTACCCGTGCACCCAGAGAGTTTTCATCTGCTAGGTTTTCAGTACGAGGGCCAGTACTATTTTGACCAGGCCATGCCGATGGGCTGCTCCATTTCTTGTTCGGTTTTCGAGAGATTTAGCAGCATGATCGAGTGGGTTTTCAAACAAAAATGGAAAAAAGGGGAGATCACAAAATATTTAGACGACTTCCTGATAATAGGTGGCCCACAAAGGCAGGAATGTGTTACGGCCTTGCGCCTCTTTCAGGACATGGCAGCGGATCTTGGTGTACCGCTGGCTCCTGAGAAGACTGAAGGCCCCAGTACCAAGATAACATATCTAGGGATCGATCTGGACACGGTGATGGAGCAGTCCACCTTGCCGGCAAACAAAATTGAGGATATTAGAACTAAGATTCGAGATTGTTTAGCTAAAAAGAAGACCACCGTGCTGGCCCTGCAATCCCTGGTGGGCAGCCTTAATTTTGCCTGCCGGGTGGTGGCCCCGGGCAGAGCCTTTTTAGCCCGTTTATATGAAAAACTGAGAGGCAGGTCAGAACCGCACCACAGAGTAAGGGTAACAAACGAAATGAGGAAAGACCTAAACACATGGATGGAATTCCTAACTGACTTCAACGGAGTAAGTTTTTGGAGGACCAAATTATTATTAAAGGCAGACCTACAAGTGCAGTCTGATGCCGCAGGAGGGTCAGGTTTCGGTATATACTTTAAAACCCGATGGTGTGCAGCACATTGGCCTCAGGCATGGGTACAACAAGGTGTGACCCGTGACCTAACATTTTTAGAGTTGTTCCCGATTGTTGTTGCAGTAATTGTGTGGAAAGACCAGTTTGCCAACCATTCGGTCCTATTCTGGTGCGACAACCTAGCTGTTGTCCACATAGTCAACACCTTGTCATCCAGATCCACAAGGGTAATGGGCTTGGTACGGGTATTGGTATTAACATGCCTGAAGGCGAACATTTTGTTCACTGCCAGACATGTACCTGGGATCGACAATGGCATAGCCGATGCCCTTTCTCGATTCCAGATAGCCCGATTCCGAGAATTGGCACCGGAGGCCAGTTTGGTCCCCGAACCGTTGCCACCAGCCTTATGGAACCTTGGGGAATAACAGCACAGTCCGTCATACAGGGATCGTTGGCCCCGAGAACCCAGGCAGCATACGGTAGGGCAATCAGGGAATTCCAACAATTTCGGCATGTTAAAGGATGGAAGGGAGGTTTTCCCATCACTGAGCCCGAGGTGATCCAATTTGCGATGCAACAAAGGGACAGAGGATTAACAGCAGGTACCATTGGAGGGAAAGTGGCAGCCTTAGTATTTGCCAACCGCCTCATGGGCTTCCCATCCCCAGATAAGGGATTTTTTATTAGGCATATGTTAGAGAGCTGGTCCAGGTCCCCCCGTCCCCCACAGAAAACCCGGAAGCCGCTCACCACGCCCAGGCTATTACAGGTCATGAGGGCCTTGCCAAGCATATGCTATAATGCATATGAGCCGCAGCTTTTCTCGACAGTGTATGTGGTGACATTCTTCGGGGGATTTCGTATTAGCGAAGTGGTAGCGGCCAACCTTAAGGATAGGACGGACACTGCCCTTCAGAACACAGATGTCACCATAGGTAGGAATCAAGTGCTCATACGCCTTCGGAGGTCTAAGACTGACCAGCGGAGTAAAGGGCACTCGGTTTACTTGCATAGGTGTGGGCAAACAGCTATATGCCCTGTCCAGCTCATAGGACAATACCTAGAGGCCAGGCCAATTAGAAAAGGGCACCTTTTTATTCACCAGAATGGTGCTCCCCTCACCAGTCACCAATTCACGGCTGTGTTTCGCAAGGCCTTGTGCAAGGTAGGTTTGCCCCCCCAGGATTTTGGATCCCATTCGTTTAGGATAGGGGCGGCCACTTCAGCGGCCGAGGCAGGGTTGCCAGAGCAGGCCATCAAGGCAGTGGGGAGATGGAGGTCTGGAGCATACAAGCGATACATCAAATAGTACTCACTAACAAGTCTGTCTTTTATTAGGGATGGGATCCAGAGGCGGTCTGAAAACCGAAACATGGATTGTGGGTCACAGTATCGTGCGATGGGCTGGCAGAGCGGCTGCATTGTCAAAAAAGGGATCACAATTAGGCCTAGGGGACTCCGTGAAGATCAGATGGAACGGGACCAGCGGGATGCGATGGGCGCAACTCCTGCCGGTATTGATGCACATGGGAAAAGGCAATAAACCCGACATAATAATAATCCATTTAGGGGAGAACGACATCACGTCAAATAAGGGAGTAAAATTGATAATTCAGATCAAAACAGATTTGCTAACAGTAAAAAATTGGTTCAAAGATGTAAAATTAATATGGACAAATTGGTTACCCAGAATTAGGTGGAAGGGAGCCCGGAAACCGGGCAAGGTAGACAAAACCAGGAAAGGGGTTAACAAGGAAATATCAAAGTGGGTTTACAGTGTGGGAGGGGCAGTTATTAATCATTCAGGGATAGTGCACACCAATAACAATTTATACAGAGATGACGGTGTCCATTTATCTGATCAAGGCAATGGATTGTATTTGACCACTCTGGAGGAACGGCTCCGTGGAGTTTTGATTTCCTAGGCGGTGGGGGACGGGACTTTGTTCCAAAGCCCCTTTGTGGTGGGGGTCCAGCAGGCTCGTTTAGGATAAATAGGTTAAGATAGCTAAAAGAGTCATCTCCATAAGAGATGGGGTGGTGATTTATTGTGTAATGACGGGCACAGCATGCACAGTAGTCATAACCCTGGGAGGGGTACTCCGCAGGATAAGCAGGGGCGGGCACAGCCTCCACATTCTGCGGGGTACTTACCGACTTACTCACGCCCACAGTGGGCACACCCCCTTTTGGCCAGTGCACTGTTGCAGTCAAAGGAGGGGACGGTTCGAGTTAATGTACTGATAATGGAAGGCGCTTCCATGCAGTACTCAGTTATAGTTTAAAAGTATCGTTAAATACTAGCATGCTGGACCCATGATTGCTGGATGCAATCCCCCACCGGCCTTTTCGTTCGTTGGTTGAATAAATGTGCGGCCATGCTGTTTAAACCAATATTAAGTCTCTGCGTCTCTTTGGGGGGGTGCTACGACAAGACTGTCTGCAGGAAAGCCTCTGAGCCAGCAGCAAGGCTGAGGCTTCTAGGCTATGGGTTGGTTTGCTCGCTGCCAAGCCAGACCAGCCAAGTGCCTATTTAAAGGTTTGGAGGGAGAACTCCTCCAACCCCTCTGTGTGAAGAGCCTCGGATACTGTGTTAGGCCATGAGACCATAGATCCACAGATCTATGCATAGATCCACAGAGGTCTTGGTTAGGAGTGCTGAGAACAGATTAAGTTATGTTTGCTGTATTTTATGTTTGGGGACCCACTTTTTGGGAGAAACCCCACAACCCAGTGGTATGAGCAGACTGTGAGGGGTGCTGGGAGGTCTGGATAAATTAACCCCTTTTTGAGAATGTTTAGGACCGACAGCCCCATCAAGGGCTCTTGTTGATTGTGCCACTAGGCAGCACTTCTGATATCCCCTATCAGGGGTGAAAATTGCACCTTGCAGGGGCAGCAAGAATAGTAATTTGGTGTGGATGGGGTTGAGTTAATTCCCCACGCGGCTCCTCCTGAGCTGGAGAGTTGACCCATTCACACCGAGAGCGAGCTTTGTGTAGCTCAAAAGCCTGTTCACATTCACCAGCAGAAGCGGAGCCTGATCCAATACAAGTCAACTGTAGGCCATTCCCCCCAAAACACTGCACCACTTTTTGTTTTGGGTCTTTCCTGTATTTACTCATTGGTCCTTGTATCCTCTCGAGTTTCTAAGACGGCAGATGTTAAACTCTGCTCTGTATCTTGCAAGTCCTTTTTGACTCCTTTTTGGATTAATGGAGTTGTTTTTGTCATTTCCCTCTTTTAGTTAAGAAGGGATAAAAAGAGAAAGCAAGAAACGATAGAGCTGCAAGGCTAACATCTGTTAGCAAGCTATCGAAAGCGATTGTTTTGGAAACGGTACATTGTGGGGGCCACACTGTTTGGTACACAGCAAAATTAGTGTAGTCCCTTGTCTCTTCTTCATTTTCTCTTTTGACAGAACCCTCTAGTCCCATACAGAGTGGATCAGCTACTAAATTTAATCATTTCTTTACGCACAATTGTAATTCTCGATGAGACACTTTCTTTTACTGTAATGTCAACCACAGGCTATTGAGGTTATTTACATGCAGCCTGGGAAAAGTCTTTTAATGACTGGGATGCAGCCAATGTGCATTTTGAGGAGGGGGGAGGGAAGGAGTTTTGAGCAAAAATTAGGATGTTGGCATTAAATTACCGAGTCCTGGTTTGAAATTCCAATGCAGTGTAATTTGTCAAGAGGAGTGCTGTGAGTTATTATACAGCATTCCCTCCAGTGCCAGGTCATGCAAATATTTATTGTGAGCATTAAATAATAAATGGAACAGCCTGCCCATTTGTAAATCTGTCATGTTTCGTTTCAGCTGGGAGACTTGACGGGATAGGACTGCAGTTCATTTTGTGGCGTCTCCCCTCCAGAGAGGGGAAGACAAACTAAAGTCTTCACTTATGGGGAACTGGCAGTGTGTAGGAGGCGTGTGGAAGGTTTGGAGAAACTGAGCTTTGCGTAGCCATTCGAAAGAGCCAGCTAGGTAGGTACTTAGATCTAAGCAGCAGATCAAATAATGCAATTTATTACAATGTGTCCTTCAGAAACCTAACTTTTTCTCTTTGAGGAGGCTTGTAGAGTTAATGTAATCAAAGATCTATCATATCATTTTCTGTCATTTAAATTAGAGTAAATATTTGATCTGGGTTTCCAAGCCAACATTGCTCTTGTTTCTGGCTGAAGAAGATAAGATACTAGAGTGAAGTGGAACAAGAGTCTAAGATGAGAGGGGAAAGCCCTGGCCCTCTGAATCTGATAGCTCCACCCTGAACACCTGAAGCCTCATCCCCATGCCACACACCTGTTTAAAAAAGCAAACTTTAAAAAATGAAGCCAGTCGCACTTTTACAACATTTCCATGCATAAGTCAGACCGAATTTTTCTTCAAAACTCTATCACTAGAGCTACAGAAGTTCCAACCGATTGCTTTCTTGTAAATTCAGCTACTAGAGAAGGTCTTTGTATATAGCCTAGTAAGTAAAATAGCTGTGCGTTTGGCTACAGCTGCAGTAGCATTAGCAGAGTAGCTAAGAGGGCTTGGTTTTATTCCTCATTGCACCCTTGTGTCACCTGTCTGTCAAGTTAGAAAGTGAGGGAGCAGATCTTCGTTCCTTACCTTGTATGAAGAGTGCCGACTTGGTGAACGGGAAAAAGATGAGGTTAATAATAATAGTAATTAATAATTAATAATAAATAAAATTTATTAATTGTCTTAACCAAAGGTTGAAACAACAAACTTAATCATGTAAATAAGTTGAAGCAACAAAGTTACAGTAAATGAAACACATAAAGCTTAAACAAATTGAATACACATACTAATAATAAAATTAAATTAACCCCAAAATGAATATATAATAAACCTACTTTATAAAGAAGATCAACTTCTTTTGATTAGGGCCATGGCCATATTAGCAAGAGCGTGCATCATAACAGAGTCATTTACTGAGAGCAAAAAGATTAGCAACTGCTGGGGCGGGCCAGTATGATCTATTTTGAAGTGCAGCAGCCAAAGGTTTATGGCGATATTTCTCTGTGTGGGGGCAGGTAAATAGATGGAGCAAGTCTTCAATTTGGTTCTGAGAACAGCTGCATCATCTACAGGAATAAGGAAGCCCATTTCTTCTTGCATTCAACACCCTGGAGGGGATAAGGTCAAACCTAAGCAGCGTTAAGCCCTTTTTAGGTATGAGTTGTCCAAAGCAGTAAGAGAGTTCTCTTCCTGGAATTATCTTAAAATGTTTATAGAGAGGGACAGATTTTAATTTTTCAATCTTTCGTCTGTCTTTGGCGATTGCTACATCCGTCAGTTGTCTCACAATCAGGGATTTAATTCTAGAATTGGAAAGGGGAGTCAGAGCTTCCATAGATTGCCCCAACAACCGGAGAAGGAGGAGTAATTTTTTGTACCACAAAAATGTGGACAGTGTAGAGTCGGGTTCTACAAGACAGAGGTTTGGTAATCTATCCTCAGTCATGCTCTACACCCTTAGCCACAAGGAGATCTGGGCCAGATCTAATCTTGCCTCCACAGGTAATACACCTGTTTCTAGCCACACAAGGGCAGTTGGCATGCTCTTAGGCACAGAAAGAATTGTTCAGAGAAACCGATTTTGAAATAACTCCATCTTAGATCTTAGGAAGGGGGCCCAAACCTCAGCACCATAAAGGGCTTGGGGACTGGCTTTCATGACAAGCAGGTTTAAGGTAGGGGGGCTATAAGTTTCCCGCCATCTGTTCTCCAAAATTTTAAGAGCCCACCTATAGATTGATCCATCTTTATTTTCATATGATCAGCATGTTTGGACCCTAGTCAACCCCAAATATTGATAAAATTTAACTTGTTCTAAGTTGACATTGTCAAGGACCCACTTAAATTGGCAAAATCTAGAAGGATCCCAAAGCTACCAAAAGTTGCTTCAAGCCCAACCTAGCATTGGAGATTAAAACCATATCATCTGTGTAGAGCAATATTGACAGGTGCCTATTTTGTATAGCAACTTGAAAGAACAAATCGCTGTTAAGTTCTGAAACTATTCTATTTATAAAAAAATTAAAAAGAAAGGGAGCCAGAATACAGCCTTGTTTCACCTCGTTTGTAGCAGGTATCACATCTGTGAGATGCCCTCTCGGAGAGAATCTAACTCTCCGCTGAGTATTGGAGTAAAGTGATTGTACCAAATAAATCAATCTTCTATTCATATTTGTAGAGGATAATTTTGCCCATAAAAGCTTCCTATCTATTGAATTGAAGGCTGTCCTGAGATCCACAAAAGAAAAAAATAAGGAGCCTCTTCTAATCCAGACATACTTATCGATCAGATACATCAAGGTGAAACAATGGTTGAGGGTGGAATGTCCGGCCCAGAAACCTACCTGTTCCTCCAGAAAATAGGAGGCTACATTTGCCCAGGCCTCCAATTTGAGTAATAACTAGCGGGCATACACTTTGGCTATCACATTTATTAGATTGATGGGTCTGTAATTTGATGGTAGATCTCTATTCCCCTTTTTGAAAATCGGGCTAACAATACTGATGTTCCACCCAGCTGGGACTAAGCCCGAGGAATTTATAGCATCAAACAGGGTGCAAGTAATGGGGAGCCACCAATCAATTTTATCCCTTAGCAGATCCTCAATAATTCTATCACCACCCGGTGCCTTCCCCAAGGGAATTTGTTCTAACAGATTTCTAATTTCAATTGGATTCACTGAAGGCCACTGAGGGAGATCCTGTAGAGCGCTAACATGCAGAATTGGGATATCTGGAAGTTGGTTAAAGATCTGTGAGAAGTGTAGTTTCCAAGCAGTCACACCAATGTTTGGATAAGAGTCAAAGGAACTCATTCCATTTTGGACCATATGCCAAAATTTTGCTTGATTCCTATCAAGTATTGAAACAGCCAAAGCAGACCACTGAGAACGTTGATGTGTTAGTCTTTTGGCTCTAAGTAGATCCCTATAGATTTTCTTTTGTGAGGCATAATGAAAATAAGCAGACCTACTTTTACAGAATCTAACTTGTCTGGTGGTCTTACATAGGATTTTTTTTTTTAGCAGTAAAGCACTCCTGATCGTACCAAGATTTTTTAGGAGTAAAGTTATTGTTTTGTAACTTATTTCCATTCCTAGCCTTATTTGTAATTTCAAAGAACTTGTTTTTAAATAAGTCTATCGAAGAGGAGAATGCTTTAATAACATCTTCAGGATACATGAAATATGGTTGTTAGAACATTTTTAAGAAAACCCATTTCCTCAGACATTAACAAACTATCTACCGTTATAACAGTTTTAGTGTTCCATTTGACATGAAAAAAGTCATGAAAATTAAGGTCAGTCAAATTAAGATTAGGATGTTTAGAACTTAATTTCGAACTCAATAAGGAAAAATAAACAGCAAGTGGTTGGTGGTCACTAAGACCTGCCATGAGGACTTGAAATTCAACAAATCTACAAAAGAAATTTGCTGGGACACAGATGAAATCTAAACTTACACTAAAACCTGACTTTGAAATAAAGATAAAATCTCCACAAGACTCAATGGAGGAACGTCCATTTAAAAGTTTCCATCTACCTTTATACAAAAATTGCAGAAATTGTACCCCAGAGGCATTTATAACTTGATCTTTTAATACACACTGGGGGGGGGGAACCCATCATCCTCATCTATATCAATTAATCAATAGCTCCTGCCTGAGTAGAAATTACATTGCTTATTCTGGCGTTGAAATCCGCCAGAAGAACAATCAGCAAATGAGGGTTTAACCCCTCCAGAGTCTCAATCAGATCCTCCAGATGGGCCCAAAAGGGGATACGATCAACTGAATTGTTGGATGGAGGGATATAAATATTAATTAGAATAATTCCTTCATCCTTCCCCCAGGTAAATCTAACAGACAGAATATTCTTAAGGGTACTCTGAATCTTAAAGCCTGTCATATTAAGAGACAATTTAGATAACATGAGAAGGTCACCAGAAGGACACCCAAACTTTCCTGTTTTATTAGCAGGGGTATCCCAAAATTGGAAACTGGGAAGTGAAAACAACTTAGTGTCAAGTAACCAAGTTTCTTGGAGGCACATAGTTCTTTAATATGTCTAATGACTCTGGAGCGAAAAGCGTTCTCCAGCCTACTATATTCCACAAAAATAATAACAAATTAAAATCATTAAAATTCCTGCTAGGAGTAGGACAGTGTCATCTATTACTGGAAAGGGTATCTGGTAAAGGGGGTGGGAAACTCACCGTGTCATGTCTGAAATCACCCAATATTTTGTGGTAGCTATTTGGGTTTTTTTTGGCATTGCATTTAATTTGTACTACAGTTGATCCCTTGTTTTTTTTTTGTTTGTGAAAAGTTTCTCTTGCTTCTGCTGCTTCAGATTTGGTCATGGAAAGAAGGAAAGGGAATGCATCTATTCTGTGATCTGGGAAATTGCTGCATTGTGTAAAATGGTGTAATGGACCTCTTACCTGTATTTTCATAGGGATGAGTGTGACATAATTGGAGATAAATACATCTTAGAGTTTTTAGTCCTCCAGGTACTACAGAGGGACAGTATGTTTTGGATGAGAACCTAAAGTGTGGAACCTTTGGGGAAGTGGTCTGACTTTTTGCAGGAGTGTGTACAATTCAAAAATACTTGCTTTTCACAGTGTCTTACAATGTTTCTGAAGGGAGGAAACAGTGGTGTGATAACCCCTTTTAATTTTGTTCTTTTCCCTGAGTGATCTGAGGCTTTGAAATCTTTTTGTTGAGCTTTGATTGTTTAAATTGGTTGGGATATTTTTGTGGGCTCATATCGTAGAAAAAAATTACAGATGGATAACAAAAGCTTTTCCAAAGCTGCTGCAGCATGAACATTTCAGAAATACTTGCTTTGCAGTTTGCATACAGCCTGTGTGTAATAGGGCAGAGACTCTGAGGACTGCAGGCCCTTTAAAAACTAAGCAGTGAGTTGAAGCCATGTGCACTCCTGGCTGTATAAAGAGAGGGAGAACCAGAAGAGGTGGTAAGTTGTTGCCAGGAGATGGAAGGAGACACATCCCTGCTGCCTGAGTTGAAGGAGACCATAGAACCTGACTCCTGGTAGTAAGTTGTATGAGAAGCCTGCTAGAGAACTGTTGCCTGGCCAGGTTTGGGTGGTTAGATGTAATAGACTTGTATATGGTGGAGATGGAATATGGACTGTGCATGTATAAACTGACTATGCTAATTCCCTGAGAAACTGCATTATTTGGGCCCTGATCCTGACAACACTTAGCACAAGCAGGTACTGTCGTACTGTGATTTTAGTGTTAGTCAATTTGAATTTTGTCCCCTACTCTATAAACAATCTGATGCTACTGGGAATGTGGGATCTTAAGGATTTTTCCATCTATGTATTTCTCTTGTTAGCTGGTCTGGGATCTTGTAGGAAGGATACTGAAAGTGCTATATCAATAGTGGGGAAACATTTTCCCTCCTGGGACCAATTGAAAAAAATAGTACAGACTCTGAGAGTCTCACTCAAACTGGAGCTGAGTGCATTCAAGAACAGGAGGGTCCAGATCATGGATCTTTTTCTGAACCTGTCCCCTATACTTATGTGATCAATGGAATAGAACATGCACACAAGTGTGAAATTTTAATGCTGTCCTGCCCACCGCACCCCCTCCCCCACATTTTTTACAGATGGGGAACTGAAGCTGTAAAATTGTATATTTTAAAATTCTGATTTGCTTCACCTACCATTGGCCCCACCTACCATTGGTCCCGCCCCACCTGCCAATGGAATCGCATGAATGCATTATGGCTCCTGATACAGCTATGTTTGCTCATGTTAGTTTTACTGAGCCCCATCATCCACCCATCATTCATGTTGCAGGGCTTTATAGGCTGCCAATGTGGCCCTGCAACATGGGTGATGGGTGGGTAATGGTAGAGAGACACTTGTATAAAGCATCCTAAGGTACTCCTCAACACAAGTAAAGGTGGAGAAGTTGGTCCCAAGGGAATGTCATGTCTCCAAGGCCTCTGAAAAATAGGGTTGAGTAAGAATAAAAAGCAGGTTCTGATGAGAACAATTAGAATGTCAACTGCTAAATGTCAGTAATTTACCAGCAAATCCCCAGAGAGGGAGAAAAGCATTGCATCAAAATTTATGATAAACCTTTTCCTCATTTAAAACTAATTAGAAACACCAAGTCTAATTTCTCATTATTTATCTAACCCTATGGTCCATGCATAGCTAGTTTTTTCCTGTTGTACGAGTCTTAGCACCTGGCAGCCTTCAACTTATTTATCCTACCAACACACCTATGATATTTGAAACTATTTTACAGATTGGGATCTGAGACAGAAAGCAACTAGGTTACTTGCTCAAGGTCTTATAAGAAGCCAGTGGCCAAGCAAAGAACTTCCATTTTGGGTTGCATTAGTAGATGCATTGTATCCAAGACACGAGAAGTACCTGTGCTGCCATCCTTGGCACTGGCTAGTTCTCAGCCTGAGTACTGTTTCCACCTTTCATTTGGTCATAAGAAGGCATGAATAAGAGGAGAACAACAAAAGTAATGGCTTTGTAATTCAAGTTGTGTGCGGCAAGGTGGAAGGAGCTGGGTATGTTTAGTAGAGAGAAAAGAAGACAAAGGGGGACTAGGTCTTTTCTTTTCTAAAAAGGCCCTGTGGCTTTCATGGGGCTACTCTGGAGCATGTGATTTCTAGATTACGGCTCATGTATTTTAAGTAGGGCTGAAACCCGCCCTCGCCATTCTTGAAAATGGCCATTATCGCAGTGAAGCTGACCGATTGCAGCATAAAGCTAGTTTAAGAACATATGCTGTTGTGATGCGGGCAGCAAAGAAAGAGTTCTTTGCTGTCCTCATTGCATCTGCAAAGTCATGTCTAGTGGAGCTTTTCTGGGTGGTGTAGAGGCTGGTCAGTCCGGCCTCTCTCTGCCTGGAACTGGAATCTTCCAGTGCCCGCTATGACATGTTTGCTGACTTTTTTTGTGGATAAAATCACTCAGATTCATCACAACTTCGATGCTGCACTTGCAACAGTGGGTGAATCAGAGGTACGGGAAGCCCCACCATGTCTGTTGTTGTGGGATCAGTTTCAGTGGGTATCACCCACTAATGTGGTGGAGGTCCTTGGGACAGTTCAGGTCACCTGTTGTGAATTAGATCCGTGCCTGTCCTGGCTGGTGAAGGCCATCTGGGAGATGTTAGGGCCGTTGTTGGTGAGGGTGGTCAATACCTCCCTTAGGGAGGGCAGAGTGCTGAGTCGTCTCAAAGAGGTGGTGGTGCAGCCTCTGCTCAAGAAGCCATCTTTGGATGTTGACTCCCTGGCCAGCTATCGGCAAGTCCTCAGGGACCACCTCACCCTCCGTGACTCAGGTTGGACTCTCCGGTCCACCGGGGGTGCCTTCTTGGAGGTCCCCCACATAAAGCGGGGGGCCACAATGGAGAGGGCATTCTCGGTGACTGGGCCCCAGTTGTGGAACTCCCTCCCAGAGGAAGCACGACTGGCCCCCAGTCTGCTGGCCTTCCATTGGGCCTGTAAGACATGGCTGTTCTCCCAGGCCTTTGGAGGTGGGGGGGGAGGGTGTTAAGTTTTTGGGGGGAGTATTTTAAAATTGTTTTTAATAATATATCTGTAGACTTTTATATGTTTTATTTTTTGATATATTGTTTATTTTATGTTGGAAGTTGCCCCGAGATGCCGTAGGCATAGGGGACGGCATATAAATGGAATTAAATAAATAAATAAGTCTCTAACCTTCACTTTTTATTGAATGGGTGGTGGCCCGGCAGTTACAGGGGCATCTGGACCGGGTCAGTTTTCTTGATCCCTTGCAGTCTGGCTTTCACCCTGGGTTTGGCATGGAGACTGCACTTGTGGCCTTGGTTGATGACCTGTGCTGTGTATTGGATCAGGGCAGATAATCTATTTTGATCTTATTGGATCTGACAGCAGCATTTGATACCGTTGATCACAAGATGTTGGTGACAAGGCTGAGGGACTGGGCCGGAGTGAGTGGGATTGTTCTTGAATAGTTCTGTTCATTCCTGGCCAGGAGAACTCAGTGGGTGGCTTTCTGGGAATGTACATCATGTCCCCGGAACCTCATGTGTGGAGTCCCGCAGGGCTGTATTCTGTCCCCTCTCCTTTTCAACGTGTATATGCAACCTTTGGGTGAGGTCATGAGAGGGTTCGGCATGTGATATCATCAGTACGCTGATGATACACAACTCTACCTCTCGTTTTCCGGAGACCCAGGCCCAGCAGTCTTGGTGCTTACCCAGTGCTTAGCAGCTGTGGGGGACTGGATGAGGGCAAACCGTCCGAGGCTGAATCCCAACAAGACGGAGGTGATGTTGGTGGGTAGGGCGGAGGGGGTGGTGGCTCCCATCATTGGCGGGGTCTGCCCTCCTTTGGATGCTCAGGATTGTAGCCTGGGGGTGCTCCTTGACCCACAGCTCCACCTGGATTGTCAGGTGGAGGCTGTGGTGAGGGGAGCATTTCACCAATTACATCTGGTGTGATGGCTGCGTCCATATGTCTCAGACTCAGATCTGGCCACCATCATCCATGTTTTCATTACCTCTTGACTGGACTACTGTAACGCACTCTATGTGGGGCTACCCCTGAGGATGGTCCAGAGGCTTCAGCTGGTGCAGAATGTGGTGGCCTGTCTCCTAACGGGGATGGGATGCTGCGAGCACATTACACCTGTGCTCTGTACTCTGCACTGGCTGCCTATTGTCTTCCTGACCCAATTCAAGGTGTTGGTGATGACCTATAAAGCCCTAAATGGCTTGGGTCCTGCTTATCAGTCACTTCGTGGCCCTTGCGGTCAACCGGGGGCACCCAACTCAAAGTTACCCAGGTATCCCAGGTGGTGACGGCGGAGAGGGCGTTCTCGGTGGCCGCACCTCGGCTGTGGAACTCCCTCCCGATGGAGGCCCATCTATCCCCAGACCTCCCATCTGGTGTCCTACAGGGTTCTGTCCTGTCCCCTCTCCTGTTCATTTCACGGCCCTTTTGGTTGACCANGGGGAAGGTTGGGGGATTGGGGGGAGGGTTTTTCTGCCTTTTAGCTTTTCTGTTTTTGGTATTTTAAATATTTTAAATGTTTGTAGTATTTTAAATGGATTTTATAATTTATTGTGATTGTGTTGTGGTGTTTGCTCCCCTGAGCTGCCAATGTGCAGGAGGGTGTGGGATATAAATATTTCTAAAAAATAAATAAATAAAATCTCTTGCTGAGATTTTCGAGAACGAGTCAAGAATTTTCCAATTCTCAACCCGTACTTGCGAGATTCTCACATGACTGAAATCTAGCCCTGTGCATGCGCTAAATGGCCACTGCAACCATTCTGCGTATGCGTGGCCCTGGTGGCCATTTTGTGCATGTGCAGCGCATTTTTAAGGTTTCAAGAAACCTCAAAAAACCCCAAACGCTCTGTGCATGAGACGAATGGCCCCAGCGGGCCCTGCAGCATGCACAGAATCACTGTGGTGGCCATTTTGCACATGCACAGAGCGTCTTCTGAGGTTTCTCAAGAATCTTGCAAGATTCTCAAGAACCCTCATGAAAATGATAGAGATCTCACTGGGGTTGCGAGAATCTCACAAGATTTTCACGAAAATGGAAATCCATTCTCGTTTCACCCCTAGTTTTTAAGTTTCAGAAGAATACATTTAAGTTTAGGTTCAACGTTAGGAAACCCAGTTGGGCAATGGAACATGCCCAGAGAAGTTCTGAAATCTCCTTCCATGGTGGTTTCTTGGAGGAGGCTGGATGCATATTTTTTTTGGGATGGTTTAGTTCCACTTACTGGTGCAGAGGGGTTGGAATTGATGATCGTTGAGGTCTCTTCCAGAGCTGTGTTAGTGCAGCAGGTGCAGCTGCATGAGCCGGGAAGGCCCACACGCATGTAGAATGCAAATGCACACAAGAGTGGAGTGACCCCATTCCATCTTCTGAACCCTGCTGTGTATCGGGCTAGAACCTTAGCAACTCTTCCAGATTTCCTCTATCTTCTTGAAAAGAAGACTGCTGAGAGATTGAGGTGTCTGGCTCAATAGCATCCAGGTTTGAAAAAAAAACTGTTGTTGAAACCTTAATTTTCCTATCTGTACAATGGGAATAAGACCCAACAGGGTTGTGTGCGAATGAATGCATGATCCAGGGTGGATTTTCAGAGGGTGTTTTTAAGACCAGCGACTCTCCACCAGTCACCTATCCACCATGCATGTTGCAGGGCCACATTAGCACCCCTTGCAACCCTGCAACTTGTATGATGGGTAGGTGATTGGTGGGTAGTGGCTGGGGAGGCACTTGTCTAAAAACACCCAAAGACTCGCATAAGAGTTAGGTACTCGGCTCTCAGAGGGAGGTTTTGTGTAGTTGAAAGTGTCCCCTTATTAATGTTTGTAGAGTGCTGGCTAAGCACTAGTGGCTAATGAATTTCTATGCTACTCTGGGCTGTGCAACTGCTTTTAAAATAAATATTTTGAAGAAGCTGTTTCGGATGAAAGAATAAATGTGTGCCACTTTCTTCTACCTATTATGTTCCCTCCAGCTTTTGCTGCTGCCCAGCCTTGTTTGAAGGGAACTATATATTCTCAGTACACAGGCACTTTGATGTACGTTCACTGAAGTCAAGGCCAGCTGGCAGGACAGAATGGCCTCAGCAGTTTTTATGAAACATTTGTTTGCACAGTAGTATAATCAGTTAAAAGAACTGGTGTCTTTTTGCCTGTTGGAGTTCAGCACACCAGGTTAGGATCTGCTCTTAATTTTACTGGTATCAATTCAGAGTCTCTCCAGTAACTTCAACTCAAAAGCCACAGCTGGATTTTCACGAATGTAACTGAAACCAGAATTACATCTTGCTGTATGTATTGTACGTCATCTTTTGCCGATATCTTTGAGATGGAGTCCACAGACAGAACAGGAGCCACACTGGGCAGCTGCTTAGCAATGTTGTTGCTGAGGGGATTGCATCATCACTCGGCACCAGGAAGAGCACAGTGCACTTCCTGATGATGTGACAAACCTGACAAAACTGCTCCAGCTGAGGCTATATAAAGGATTCAACCCAGGATGGTCCCAGCTCTCTGGATGAGAATTCAGTGAAATCTAGGCCCCACAGCTACCATGCTAGAGCCAAAGAAACAGGGGAGCTAAAGTTGGGATACCAGTCTAGAGAATGTTTGGGAAGGGGGATGTGAATCTTTTGTTGGGCGGGGAAGAACAGCTCTGTACACTACAGAAGCAAAGGGGACATTTGACTCCTTGTAGCACAGCTTCCCAAAATAAACACCACCCAATTGGGGCCTTAGCTGATGCAACCCCACTCTTGTGTGTGTGTGTGTGTGTGTGTGTGTGTGTGTGTAGGGGAGACCCCTCTCCCCATATCACAATACATAATATAACTTGCTTGTGTGGTTGTTTTTCTAAACATGAATTCTACCTCCCTCTAATTACAAACCCCTATTAAATAGGGATTAGAAAGAGAATGCCCACCTCATGGACAACAACAAACTTTTTTTGGCATGGAGTTCTGTGATGCTGTATGATTGAATGCACATGAAGGGGAGGTATTACCTGGGTAGAGCAGAGACAGATGCTGTGCTGGATTTCTTATCCACCTTTTCCAATGCATCTCGTGTTCTGATCTTAAAGACCTTTGTTCCTTCAGTTTTTAGTTTCTTCTCTTGGAGGCAGGGCTGCCACCTCTTATGGTTTTGACCCTGGGTGTTTTTAGACACAACGGTGATCGGATGCTTAAGACGTTTGCTAGGTGACTGAGTTTTGTCTAAGCACTGTCACTATTTTTGGCCACTGGTTTGCCCCGTTAGCCTCCCATTAACTCTTTGTGGGTTGCACAGGTGTATTGGGTGTGGAGGTTGTGTCTAAAGAAATAATTGGTTGGTGTGTTCACAGCTATTTCTGGCCTGTCTGCTCCCAGTTCTCCACTCTGAACCCCTGTAAGGGAGCTCGCTCCTTGCTGCACACCATCCATGCGCTCTCCTAGAGTACCTGTGTGTGTGTGTGTGTGTGAGTGAGTGAGAGCAGTGAAGAATGCTCTCCTGCATGGACTACAACTCCCATAATTCCATGGGAGTGCTTCTGCCAGGAGCTTCTGGTGTGAAGGGCAGGCAATGCCCCAATTAGCCCCTGAATGTGGAAAACAATAATGGGGGCAAATGTGGGTCAGAGTATGGTGTCAACAGACCTTCCACCACCCCTTGCCATTGTGTCTAAAGGCAACCCCCTGACACCCCCATAGGCAAATGGGAGTGTCCAGGTCAAAACCGCAAGAGATGGCAACCCTACAGGATAGGTCCATGGATGACTATTAACCAAATTGATGCAGAGTGGGAACTTTGAAACCTCTGACTGTTGGAAACTGGGAGTGAATGGCAGGGAATGAATCACTTCATAAGTGCCCTGATTGAGTACACTGCCAATAAATTATCCCATGCTGGAGATAGAGTACTGGGCTGGGATGACCTGATGTGGCAGTTCTTATGTTCTAGTAGAGAGTACTAAATCTTGGGTTGTTTTCTGTGATGTGGGCTGATAATTTCTGAGCTTTAAGGACTGTGGCCACTAATTGCTGTACTTCTGGGAGCTGGAACATTTAGGTCTCGCGGTTATCAACTGGAAGCCGTTTGCAACTGGAAGGGAAGGTGGTGCATGATCCTATGAATGCTATGGGGCAGGTTCTTCCTTGTAACAAGGATGCTCCCAAGCGAACTGCATTCATTTGGACTTTGTTTTCTTGGCAGTGGTTCTTGATCCTGCAAAAATCCCTGTAATAAGCTGACAGGCACGACTGTCTGAATTAGATGTTGGAAGACCTAACCATGTTTACCACAGCTTGGGATAAGAACCCGTTCACCAGAGGTGGCCTTTACAAAAAAAAAAAATATTGAAAAAAAATTGAGGGGCTATCATCCACTTATTGAAGTCACTGGCAAAGCTCTCATTGACTTCAATAATAGAAGATAATCCTGAAAGTAAAAGACTTTTTGAAAAGCCATTTGGAACGGAGAGCTGAAAGACTGCCTCCTTTGCAAGTCGGCACAGCAAAAGCACGTAGAAGAGAGGGGTGCTTGATGGCAGCTCTGCTACTTTGGAATGCTTTTTCCAAGGAGTTCCTTAACCTAAAACCTAAGTTTATCTTCTAGAGGCAATGTAGGAGCTTTTTATTTGGTCGGGTGTTTGGTGGGTGGGGATAGGTTTTCCCCCTCCCCCAAGGGTGGTATTAAATAATTTTGTATTGTATACATAATACTGTGTTTTATGTTTTATTTCACATTTATTTTTGTGTGGTGGTGGTCTGTGTTACTTGCCCTGAGCCTTTGGAAAAGATAAGTAATACACATAACAGAGCTTTCAGTGGATAACACAGCTGTGATAAAATTCTCAATAACTTTATAGAAGGCAGGGTGAATGTGTTTGCTTCATTTTGCCTTTTCAGTTGTGATTCTCCTATGCCTTCACTGTTGGCTTGGAAAGCTCAACAGCAAAATACAACAAGGGATCAGACATGGAGTCAGACTGGGAAAGGGCATGAAATTTTAACCGATTCCATGTTTTGGACTGGGTCTAAGCTCAAGCTGCCTGTTGGGGAGAGAGCAGACTGACAATAGGTTCATTTTGGAAACACACCTCAGGAATCACAGCAGAGGCATATATTTTATTCAGAGCTGGGGGAAATTGTTCAACTAGCTTGTTGAAAGCTGACACATCAATATGGCTCTGCATTTTCTATAAAGAAGCAGAGGAGGGATCCTGGATTGAATTTCTGAGTCTCTTTGCCCTGCCGCTATGTGAAGAATATGAATCTCTTCTGAGATTGATGGTTCTGCTGGTAGCTAATGAAAGTGGTTAAGAAAGACTTGAGGGAAGTAACTTGGGGAGAAGAGTACATGGAGTGATGATGCGGTGAGGTAGGGGGTTGCTAAATCCTTGCAGGATGAGGCCCGCACCATGGCAAAACGTCCCCTTGAACTTTGTGGGGAATGACAGGGAGGGGGGATGCTGAGGGAAGGGTGGGGGTGGGGAGACCAAGTCCTGGGGGTGGAGCTGCTCAGGGCTCTCCTCCCAGTGAAATTGTTGACCCAAGGCTCTTTTCCCAACAGATGTGGCAGCTGAGACCTGGAACGTGGCGGTGGTGAGGTGGCGTTCCCACGCTCATCTGGGATCTGCTACATGGGAGACTGAAGCCCCGCCCCTTCTCTTCCCAAGTGCAAACTTAGGCCCTTTTTACACAAGACACACTCATGCATGCCCACGCAGGTCGGCTGTGTGGAAATGCGTTTGTGCCTCTCGTGTGAATGCTGTGGCGGGTGGGTGGGTGTGCATGCGTGCTCCCGCAACCCACCCATCCCCACCCACCTCCACCTGTCACCCACGCATGGAGCAATTGGCCAAAATGGCGGTGGTTCCATGCATGGCAGTGGCTGGAGAATGGGGTGCGTCCATGTACACACGCATCTACACGCCACCCCCGCACCGGCATGCACACCAACAATCCCCCCTGCAGCCTGTTTAAAAAGGACCTTAGGCTGCATTCCCATCTGTGGTGGCAGCAGAGGGTGGGGCGAGGGAAGACGCGGCAGCGCAGAGGAGCCAGCTGACAGGAAAAGAGCCGGTGTGAACGGGGATCTGCTGCGCCTTTTCTTGTGCATGTCAAGGCAGGATTTTGTGCCCTGACATGCACGCGAGAAGTCGCGGCAGATCCCCATTTGCACTGGCTCTTTTCCTGTCAGCTGGCTCCTCTGCGCTGCCACGCCTTCCCTCGCCCCTCCCTCTGCCGCCACCGCTGCCGCAGATGGGAACGCAGCCTCAAGATGGAGCTATCGCATGCTATCCCCACCTCCTAGCTTTGAGGGGGATGTGTTCCCCACAATAATCATGGTCATGGGCCCAAGGAAGGGCCAAGGTGAGTCACTGCAGGATGAGGCCTTTGGGAGATGATTGCAAGGTGATGGCTTATTGTATATTTTGGAGTAAATCACTTGGGTTACATTCATCTGGATTAGTATTCTGATTAGGGGCATGGAGGAGTTTGACTGAATGGCAATTCTCTGAGGAGGCAGGCATGAGAGAGAATGGGAGGTAGCCCTTTAAGAGTTGCTTGTGTCTTTTTGGCCTGCCTCTCTGGGAACTATAACAGTGATTGACCTGGAGACCCAAGTCAGTGTGTGGTGGGCTGGTGAAGGAGACTGAGAGTCCAGTTCATATTTGACCAAAATCTGCTGAATATTTGCATCCCTGTCTTTATTAATAATAATAATAATAATTAATAAATTAATTCCAAATTAGTGCAGGCTAGGATAGATATAACAAACCATAGGGACTGGGCTGGAGGAAAAGACATTGAAGGAAAACTGGTAGTTACCATTTAAAAACATTTAAATACAATGTAGGAAAGAAGAGTGCATAGGCAGCCTTACCCCTTGGAATGGAAATGTGTGATGACTAGAGATGAAATGGCTAGATTATTTGCTACCCTTGGGGAATACCCACAATTTTGAATACCACGTCAAGTTCCCAAGTACTGATAGGACACTCAATTAGCCCCCAAATACTGAGTATTATTATTACCGAGTTATTGATTCACCAATTGGTGAATCGGGACAATACATCAGAAATTCGATACTGGAAGTTGGAAAACTATGATGAAAAATGGTAAATCAGTATACCAGGTTGGGCGCTAATTGGGTACCAATTAATAGCCAATGTTGTTGGGTTGAGTACTGCGATTTCAGTGGGGATACCTATTTTTTCAGGGACTCATTTCAGCTCTAGTTGATGAAGAACATAACAAACAGCACAAGCAAGTGGAGTAAAAATTCGGAAGACTGCAGAAGACTTGGCAATGGACAAAGCAGCCACGCACCTGAGTAGGCTAAGGCACTCCGCATTACATGTGCTTGTATCACGATGTCCGCTAACAATGCTATAATGCCATTTATTATTGCAATATATATATATACATGCAAATTAAAAATATTTCAGGTCAGAGTATAATTAGCCATTATAAATGAGTATTTACTAGCCACAAATAGCCTTCCCCTTCTTGTAAATTGCTCTGGCATGCCTCCAGTGCAGAAAGCTTGCAGAGCCTGATGAGCAGAATAAATCATTCCTGAGGTTTTCTTTTTGCTCAGGCAGAAATACCATGTATCTAATTCCCAGCCACTGATGCATGCATAACTGTGTCAAACTTTGGTAACTGTACATCACTGGCCTAATCTTTCTCTGAAATATATTAAAATATGCGAAGTTTCTGCTGCTAGATCACTGTCACCTCCTGGCTCAGCAGAGATTGACTGGCTTTTCCGTTAATTCTTGGAACAGATACAGAGATTAGATAGAGCGTATTGCTGTAATCCACAGGGAAGGCGACTTGTGAAAACTTGATTGTTTTACATAATTCTGTCAAAATGGCTCCTCCGGTAAAATGGAAAGGCATTGACAACTGTTTCCCCGTGTCAGCCTCTCCCGGTTTACACTATCGCTGTCTGTTATCTGTTACTTGGGCCCATACAAAAGTAGAGATGAGTGTCAAAAAATCCTCCAGGGGGCTGTTGCCTCTGATGGTGTCATTCATGGTGATAGAGCTGAATTAATTTTAATTGAAACATTAAATTTATTGCGGAGTGCCCTTCAGAAATCCAGAAACCGTTTTCAGCCTGTTAGAGAAGTGGTGTTTGGATGCACGGGAAGTGTTCTTTTATAATGTACAGTAATTTGTGTCAGGCTGTCATGCCTCCAAACAGTTGCACCTCTAGGCGGGACCGGTCTGATTTATCATGAAAATCCTGTGTTGTCTTGCCCTAAGTCATATGGGTAAAAACAAATGAGATGTTAGCTCACTGCAGCCCGTTCAGTCCCTGCAGTCCCCATTCAGCCTCTACTCACATGTTTAATGTGTTGAGCTTAATAAATGGGTAAACACTACAGGCAGCGCCAGCAAGAGCAGGGCAGGAAGCACTCGCTCCTCTGACACTCTAGGATTTCTGCCCATGACTCTATGGTGGTGGGTCCTGGGGCTGGAGTGGCTGTTTCTGTTTTTTATATGTATCTATCTCTACACTAAATGTAACTGTTATTAACTATTCTAAAACCTATTGAACTAAATGGAATATCTTAATAATTAACTACAAAGGCCTTGTCCTACAAACACACTGTATCTCTATCTATCTCTATAACTAAGCTAATTACTATGTATATCTATCTAGTAACTATCTAATAACTATCTATCTATATATACAATATTACACAGGGGGAAACACAAAGAACACAGGGAGGGGTACAAAACTGAAATGAAAATCAATCTAATAATAATCCTACTCTAAATAAATCCAAAACTTAAAACAGGGGAAGGGAATCAGGGATGGAATAAGAGGGAGAGGGAAAGGATTCAATGGAGGGGGTGGGGTGGAAGGAAGATTGAACACAGGGAGGGGTAAAAACAAAAAACAACACCTAAATCTATCTAATCTAATCTAAATAAATGATAATATGGAGGTAAATGGGTTGGATGGGTGAAATAGGAGGAGGATGGCAATGGATTAGGAATAGGAAGGAACAAAAACTGCTGGGAGAGAGGGAGCCTACTGAAACGCCTGCTGTTCAGGAACAGTGACTAGCTCAGAAGGTGTTGGGAAGGGGGGAGGCAATCAGTTTTGTTTCTTGCTGCTCCCACCTCACCGCAAGCCCCATTGGCTCAGTGCAGCCTAGCCCGTGGCCAATCGCAGACTGCGAAGCCAGTGGTCTGAGGAAAAAAGGGATGGTGATTGGGCAGGCTGGCTGCTACTCCAAGCCTCTCCGCTCCTGGTGCCTGGAAGTCTGCTCCTCAGCTGGCTCACCCTCTCTGTCATGTTTTGCCTTCCAGTGTGACACGTTTTGGCCACCCGAACTCACCCGAATGCGATCCGAACTGACCTAACTGTTCGGTCATTTTGATGTTCGGAATCTAGTTTGGTTCGGTCACTTAGTGTTCAGATTCGTGTTTGGGGTCGGTCATCCAAACAGGCCGAGTTCGGGCCGAACTCTGAACTTCCGAACCACGTTCGCCCATCCCTACTAGCCACTGGGAGTCAGGCATCCAGGCTCTCCTCCCAGCCCAAGTCCAGGGGTTGGGCTTCTCCCAGTAGGGCTTCAGGACTGGTCAGCTCCCCTGCTGAAGGGTCCCTGGAGATGTTGCCTGTTCACTTTCCAGGCAGAGACTGAAACCTTCTCTGGCTTGCAGCCTCTTATGTAAGAGGAGTGGGCATAGCCAGCTCACCAGGCTGTCTACCCTTAAAGGGCCAGTGTCCTGTCCACTCTAGGTGATTTCAGACGTGACATGGTGAGATTCACCACAGTGAATTCCATTCCGGTGTCAGTTATGTCACCATGGGCTGTGGTGAGCTGTGCAGTCCCAACAGACATGACAGGGATGGCACCACCGCCCGGGGTCAACTGGAGTGAACCCGGGCTTGGGGAACCCAACAGACATGACGCGGTGGCCAGAACCGCAGTGGGAGCCCCACAAGGCACCGGGGTTACGCGGACGCAAACATGGCCACCGGAGGGCAAACGATGCCAAAGACAGCGGAGGGCCCCGCCCAGGGAAGGGAAACATGAAGGGAGGGGGTGGAGGGAGCAGCAGTGTGAGCAGCGCTCACAAACAGTGGCCGCACGGAAGGCGCGCACACTTCAAAACGAGAAGCGCACACACACACACATACACATGAAGCAGCACACCCACACAACAAAGGGGAGTTGGGCAGGGGGACAGAGGGAGGCACACACCAGGGGGAGACAGGGAACCCCACGGCCGGTCGGATGCATGGGAGGTGGGGGGGAGGGGCCAGCATAGCCAGCCCACCAGTAGGGGGAGGGGGCAGGACCTCAGCGGGCAAGGGGAAGGGGACCCAGCAGTCCAAGGAGACAGGAGGCAATAAAAGGCACAGTGAAGCGCAACAGGTGTTTATTGAGGACACAAGCGGCACCGGCCCGGCGCAGAGCCATACAGAGTGGGAGCACACAGGGCCAGGGCGCGGGAGAAGGGGCAGCAGCAAGGGGGGCACAGGGCCCAGTCTGGGAGGCAGGGAATCACCACAACGGCCCACCACAGAGGTCATACGGAGGGGTCCGGGGTGGCGGCAGTGGGTCCCAGGCTCAGGGGCGACAGGCGGCAGTGGGTCCCAGGGGGTCCAGCTGTCCAGAAGAGGCAGCAGGTGGTGGCGTGAGCACCCAGGCCATGGACGGAACAGAGATGCTGAGGAGGCAGCCGGATGACAGATGGGCCTGGAGTGCCCTACACCCAGCTGCAGGGGCTCCCATCGGGTGGAGAGGCCGGTACTGACAGCAGGTGCACATAGCGGGGCCACTGCCACAGTCCCCGGCAGAAGCCGCGTCTGGCCATGTGGAAGCAGATCAAGTAGAAGGACTTGAAGGGATCCGCACAGCTCATCCTGAGTTGCACATCAGAGTGACCGCACATCTCTGACAGGACCGCCAGCTCCAGGTCAGAGGGGGGGCAAGCCATAATCGGGCACCCTGCATGCTGATGAAGTAGGACACGGACACGGCAGGGCCACCCTCACACAGGCAGGTTGCATATCCTGGGAAGGCACATGCACACTGAGTGGAGGCCATCTCGGCAAGGCTCCACACTGCTAGGCCCACCAGTGTGTCCGGTAAGCACCCCTCAGGGAAGGGGGTGAGCCCCAGCTCCTCAGTGCATGCGGCAGTCACCAGCGGTCACGACATAGCCGAAGCGCAGCATACCAAAGCTCAGGCACCGATAGGCATCCATCCGGGTGGGCAGGGAGCACAGGCTGTGCTGAACGATGGGCGGATGCCACAGGTCGCACAGGGCCATGCTCTCGCGGATGGTCCAGGCACGGTCAGAGCCCCAAGAGCCTCCGAGCAGGACCTCGGGCTGGTATGCAGCCACCATGGTACAGCTCCTGGAGGATCTGAGCTGCAGTGGCTGTGGGGGCAGCATGGGATGTTGGGCCGGGGGGCCGGACAGGCAGATGGGGGCTGCCAAGGCTGACAGATAACGGCTGGACGGGAACAATGTGTCTGCTCAGGGTACCCCCAATGTCGGACCATAGCCGGTACCTTGGGGTGGGGCACACAACCGAGTCGTGCCTGGTGCGGGACGTCCGTGAGTCCGGGGGTGTGTGTATGCACCTGTCGGAAAGAAAGCACAGTTAGGTGTGCTAATACCATTTATTGTGATCCCCCACCCCAGACCCTGGTACACCCGTGTGCCCCCGTGCCCTTTCCCCCTCCCACCCCCCTCAGTGGTCTCAGCTGCCCCCTCCCCACTCCATCCCTTATGCTACCCTGCCCCTGCCCCTCCCCGTCCCCTGCTGCCCCAAGGCCACCCCCATCCCCTACAAACAGGGATGGCCAAGGCTACCAACCCCCCCTCATCCGAGGTGGAGGAGGAGGTGCTGTCAGCCAGAAGGGCCAGGGACCCTGCTCCTGTTCCCCGACTGCTGCCCCCGGGGGGGCCCCTGTCTTCCCCTCTGCGCTGCCTGTGGCCGTATCGGGGCCCGGCTGCTGGCATTCGAGCTGTGGGCGCACGGGTCCCCTGATCCGCGGTCCCAGCTGCTGTTGGGGCAGCGGGGGTTGCAGCGCTGGCAGGGCCTGTGGTATGGCCGGGGTGTGTATGGAGGGGGCACGGGTCCGGGCGCTGGCACGGCACCCGGTGTGGCTACTGCCAGTATGAAGTCACTCAAGGCCCTGGCCTGCAAGAGTAGGGATGTGCCCTACTCCAGTGAGTGGTCCAGTTTACGGACGAGCTCCTCGGACCCAAGTGGGCCTGGAGTGCCTCCAATTGGTGGTCCACATCCCGCTTCATCAGCCACCAGTTCTTTCGCATCTCTGCCAACAGCTCCCGGTCCATCCCCTCCAGCTGTTGCAGGGCCCTCATGGTCTCCTCCTCCAGCCAGTGGACGGCTTCCATCATCTCCTCGGTCTGCCGCATGCTGGTGGTGACCAGCTCCTGCGCTAGGTCCTTCCGGTGTCTGCGCACCCGAGCTCGGTGCTCCTGCATCCGCTGAGCCGGTGGTACTGGTGGCCCCCAGCCGCGGTCCTCCCATGCCCGGTGTGGCTCTGTAGGGCTATAGAGAGGTCAGTTAAGCATGTGGGGTGCTGTTCCCCTGCCCCCCTCCTGTCCCCGTGCTTGGGTCACTCCTTCCCCCCAGGATGGGCACTGCTGGTTCCTGTGCGGCTCCCTCTGCCCGTGCCCCTTCCCAGAATCTGGGACCAGGAGGTGCGGGGGTTGCTGCCATCCCCTTCCACCCCTTGTGGCCCCCCTCCCCTTGTGGTCCCTGCATGTGCCCTGCATTGCCCCTACCTGCTCCCTCTGTGTCCATTCCCTCTGCGGCCGGTTGGCCGCTGGGGCTGGTGTCTGCCTGGTCCTCGGGGTTGCATGCTGTGAGGTGCAGGGTGACAGTCTCCTCCTCAACCTCCACCTCCTCTGAGTCAGCTGGGGCGTGCATGCCCTCACCAGCGGTCAGGCTGGGGGTGTACCGGGCGCATGTGCCCGAGGTCCTTGGCAGCTCCTCCGGGGCTTCCATGCCCGGTGCCCGGCCGTGCCCGGGGCTCTCCGGCTGCAGGGCTGGGTGGGTGCTCTTCCATGGGTTGCTCCTCCTGGGTGCTCCCTCCTACCGGGCGCGGGGCCACTATGGAGCCCTTGCTGTGGAGCATCCGGCTCAGCGCATCCAGGTAGGGGGAGGCCCATGTTACCCGCCCAGAGCGCTGGTTGTTGTCCATGATGTCCTTGAACCCCATTTTCAGTTTTTTTATTTTTGTCCAGCACTGTGTGGGCGTGCGGTCGTATCCTGCCTCCCCCATATCCGTGGCTATCTGGGTGAACGCCTGCTCTTTCTGGGCATTGATCACCAGCTCGCCCTGCATCTCCGGTGTTGCCCAGATAGTGATTAGGTCGTGGGTCTCTTGGAACTCCCACTGACCCCCCTGTGGTACTGGCGCCTGGGTGCCAGCCCCTCTGCTGCCTCCTCCTCCTCCGCAGCCCCTGCCACCTGTCCTGGCTCCCTCCAGCCTCAGGGTCCTCTGGGGTGCGTACCCTCTTGATGGTCTGTTTGTGGGTACAATGGGGGCTGCTGGTTAGACTCCTGGTGGCTGCGGTCCCTCCCTCCCTCCTTCCCCCCCTCCCCGGCCCTGACCCACCCGCTCCTGGCTGCGCCCCCTACCTTCTTCCGGGGCTCCCTCTGCTGCTGCTGCTGCTGCACCTCCTTGCCCTCTCGCTCCATCCTCCGCACATATTCCGGCTCCCTCCTCTCCATTGCCTTCTCCACCATGTTCCCCTACTGCTGACTGCCTTTTAAATCTCCCACCGTGTGCCACTTGTTGTTGGTTGCCTGGCAGCGACACTGCATGCCGTCACCACGGCCTGTGGTCATTTCCTTTCACCACGGCCGGGGGGTTTTCCTTCAGACGTTACTTTTCTTTCACCCCTGCCGTGGTGAACATTCACCACGCTTCTGGACCTCCTCCTGTCCCGACCTCACGAAGCATGGTTAGTTTCACTCTGAGCCATGTTTGACTGTGGTGAACATCTGGATGCAAGCAAACAGATGTGCACAGCTCTTTCACCACCCCCTGCGTTTGACTGAGGTTGACTGTGGTGAATGCCGAAAATGTAACGTCTGAAATCACCCTCTGTCTCCCTTTTCTATCAGCTTGTAGTTAACTCAGGCTGGTCTCTAGCTATTGGCTAGCTCTGCCATGCACATGCTCAGCCCTAGGGCTGGTCAACTCAGCCCTCACTTAAAGGGGCAGAAGCCCTGCAGGACTGCTCCCTGATACATCTAGTATCTCCCCCCTGTATATGGCAAGATACCATGTCCCATCCTGTCACCCACCATCGATACAAAAAACCCTTTCTAATTTCCTTTAATAAAGATAGCCCTAAACAAACCAAATAAGAGTGTCTTTCAGGCAGAAAGCAGAAGGGTCCAAGGTGCAACCATGACAGAATTATCCAAAGCACCATTGCAAGAATGTCATCTGTGACTGGCCCTTTTAAAAGTGTTCCCACTTCGAGTCTCTTCTGGGTCTATAAAGGTGGCAAGTGCAGAACTCCAGGCAGTCTGGGAGAGGCAGAAACTCTTACAAGGCAGGCCTGTGTTTGCATCTGTCCTTTGTACTAGAGGAAGGGCCAGTCCAGAGGTGATAGCACTAATTTCGGGGCAGGACTGATTCCTCCTAGACAGAGGAAGAGTGTATTGCCTGGGGTTACATGTTACATATTGGGGCTGAAACGAGCAGTTAAATTGCTATTCATGAGAAATTTTGCCATATCGGGAACTGGGATCGATTTCCCAACCATTTCCTGAAACTGATGTTATTTCTCCATTTTTGCAATACCATGAGATACTGTCCTGATTTACCAACTTTCTGCTTACCATATACCATTCATTTACCGCATTGCTGAGGGTACCATTCTACTTTCAGGTTTGTTGTTTCTGCATTTTTGAGCCAATCACTATGAACAGACCACCCTTTAATCTTCCACAAGTCCCACTTAACCTCCACTCCAGTGCCTCCAATCAGAATTGTTTTATGTTATTCCCTTTGCTTTGACCAATCTGCCACTGGATTGCAGATTAGTAAAGCAATCTGCGTACCAGCCAATGAGTGACAAGGAAGTACAAGGGAAAATGGAGTGCAAGAAATGCAGTATTGCATCTGTATTACCTCTTGGGATTTGAAATAGACGGCAAAGTGGTAAACGGGATCCTAGTAAGCGGAAAGTTGGTAAATTGAGAAACGAAATGTCAGTCAAGATGTTAGAGTATCGAGAGGGTCTCGGGAACTGGGATTTCAATGAGATTTCCCATTTTGGCAAAATCTTGTTTCAGTCCTATCATATTTTCCATACATCCCTCAGTCCCTGCACTGGCCTTATCAGTGGCCATATTGAACTCACACTGACATTGATTCTCCCTTCTCTGTCTCCTGTCTTGCCTGACAAAGGACCCTGTGAGGTCTGAAAGCTTGCATGCTTCCACCAACTATAGTTGGTCTAAAAGATATTACCATACTGCTTTGTCTCTATTGCCTATAATTGGGACCAACACAGCAACTTTACTTTCTCTACACTACTCCATCTCTAAAGACACCCAAGTCAGTCACTAATTGCTATTTTAGAAAAGGGCAGCCGGGTTGCACATGTGTTAATGGCTGCCACACATGTGCAGAGCAGCAGTGATGTTGCTGCCACCATTTTGGAAAAGGGCTGTGCATGGCTCTGCAGCCATTTTGCACATGGAAAGTGGGTTTTTTTAATCATTATTTTTAGGTATTTCATTTTTGTATTATTTAAATATGGATCTGTTATCTGAATGTGTATTTAATACTCAAAAGAAAGCTCTGGCTCCATAATGGATCCGAATCCGAATTTTCAGTCATATGCCCATCCCTACTAATTATCAACAGAGCCATAATTCAGGTAATATGTTAATTTTTGCATTAGAAAGAAACCCAACAGCAAACCAGTACCGCTTCTTAAAGATTTCTAGTTTTGGAGAAAGTGGTGGCTGAATGTAAATGGTTTGGGTTTTTTAGTCAAGAAACTGGGCTCTTATTTGCAAACTGCTCTCAAAGATGAGATTGACAGCATTTGTCTGCTACTGTAGGGCAATTGCTTCCCTCAAGACTGGAGTCCAGATTGTTGAGACAAGCAATCAAAGAGAGGCTGATCAAATTCTCCAGATTCTTTTAGCTGTTACCTTTTAGCTTTCTTCAAAGGCAAAAGAATCTGCAGTGCGCACCTGGGACCCAGGAGAGAGAGAGAGAGAGAGAGAGAGAGAGAATTCTTTAACTGCTTCATGTAACTATCCTAACTTGTTGTCTTTCACCTTTTAAATGTCATAGTTTAATTATTTATTTTCACATTATTTCAGACACTACCTAGCAGCTCATTTTTAAAGAACTTATTATATTGGTCTCCTTGTAAAAGGGTGTCTCTGAAACCATCATAGCGGATGCTTTAGAAATGTGTGTGTTGAAATCCTACTTTTACCGTTCCTGAACTGAACAGGGTAGGAACTGTACTGGTGGTGTGACTAAGCAATTGTTTAATTGGGGTAAATGAGGACGGGGAAATCATTTCCTCTCAAAAGCTGCTTTGGAAACTAATACAAGCTCCACATACTGGATAGGGGTTGGGGACAGCACAAGGGTGTGTTCAGGATTTGGGAGGGGGGGCGGAGGAAGGGGAGGGTCCAGATCATGGATCTATTCCCTATCCTTGAGTGCATGCCCTGAGCTCTGCTTCATTCCTCCTAAGCTTACTCTTTCAGTACTTGATGGCAGGGACCAGACCCAGAAAATGGAAAGGCGATGAATTTTAAAATGGCCAAAGGCTAGATGTGTCCTATAGGATGCAGGTCTCCCACCCCAGTATACGAAATATGAATTATTGATGGTGGTTGCTTTTATGAGACAAACCCATGATTTATGGCTTTTTGTGGTGCTTGGCACATTTGATCCTGGCAGGGGCAGGAAATCCATGCTTTTATGGGAGGTGACTGCATTTGAGAGTCCTGGGCAATTCAACTAGCGGTGAAACAAGCAGCAGAATAATTTTGTGGGTCCCCCACATCCCAATTTTGAGCAGGTTGCAGCCAACCTGAATTGACGTTTGTCAAAATGTCTGAGCAACTGATTGTCTCAATTTTGGCCTGTTCATTTCATTCCACTAGTTTATTTCATCTATTTCTGATTTTCTGTTCCTTTTCACCAGGAACGATGAAAAGGCGTGGTGGAAAATGAGTGGTAAAAACTGGAAATGGCCGAATGGAACAAACCAAATCAACTGAATGAAATGAACCGTTTGGGGAAAAAATACGAAAATGGATAATCACTTGAAGATTGGATAGATATAGTGTTTGTTCCTCCGATCATCTGTTTTGGCTTGGATTGTTTGGATTTGACGGCTTTGCTTGTTTTGGCGAGTACTTGTTTCAGCTCTAAATTAAACTGATGTCATGAGACACAAGGTAATCAAAAGAGACGTGCTGCTGGCACGGTGGCTCCCCAGCATAGGGTGGGGTGAGAAACAGTGGCTGCCTCAGGTCGGGTCAGGTCAGGTCACTGAACTGACCTGCCTGAGACTAGGGAGCTATCCCGCCACCTGGACAGCCCCGGTAGGGTGGGGAGCACAACAAACGTGTGAGTGGCCGCACTCTGCTCCCAGCGCCCTGTTGCCCACCATGATGGTCAGCCATGGCAATCCCTGGCTTGGGGCAGGTATGGTGGGATCCAAACAGACATGCTAGCCTGATGTGGCCCATTTTGTCCCTCATGGGTGGCCCTTAGCCCAGGCTGTGACCTCGGAGATTTGCTGAGATCACAGCCTGGGCTAGCCACCAACACTTCCCAGGGAAATCCCAGGCCAAACTCTGGTGGCACATGCTTACACATGCTGGCAGGGTTCAGGCTGCAGCGGGCCAAAGTCACGTCTGTTTTTACCCATAATGAGATAACCTAGAGGTCTCCTTCCATTGTTAAGATTGTAAGACTGCTTTTAAACGAGGAGCGCTGAAGCGCCTCCTCAACGCCGCATTAAAGCAAAGCCACCGGAAGTGACGTTCTCCCCGTTGCCGGCGGCTGGAGACATGGGGCTTTGGAGCGGCGCGTTCTTAAGACTTCAATTATCTGGCTTAAGAATGCGCCGTTCCAAAGCCCCGTGTCTCCAGTCGCCGCCGCCGCCGCCAATGGGGAGAACGTCACTTCCGGCTGCTTTGCTTTAATGCGGCATTGAGGAGACGCTTCAGCGCTCCTCGTTTAAAAGCAGCCTTAGAGTTACTTATCAATCTACTGGCTTAAACAGGGGTCCCCAAGCTTTGCTTGTGATCCCTAGTGGGTTAGTGTTGTAATCTGATATTGGATATATCTTACAGGCCTTTGTTACTGTCTGGAGTTGGAATCTTATTGAATTATCAAAATGGGGTCATGTAAACTTTTTTTTAATCATTGGATTCAAGCAGTGTACTGTGGATTAGGGTTGGGAAACCTCCAGCCCTTAGGCTGGTTGTGGCCCGTGTCTGTCTGTTTTTTTTCTTTGGCCCCTTTCCAATTGTTGGATCTGGCCTGTAGATCCAGTTTCTATTCTCAGACAGCGAATGAATGAGCTCAGGGGAAAAGAACAGAGATGATGGCATGTACTCATAGGGGATAGGGGATGGATTTATGGCATAAATCCATGATGTGGACGTTCCCCCTACCTTTCCCCATCCTGAGCACACACCCCTTAAGCGGCCCCAGACTCAACTCCTAACTCTCCTGCAGGGGCGGATTGGGAAATCAAAGTGGCCTGGGAAAATATAGCCTTAGTGGCCCCTGTGCCAGCAGCAAAGCCGCTGGGGTGCTGGAAACGGCCCAAGGGGGCGTGGCTTGGGGGCGGGCAGAGTGCATCAGATTTGGGGTCTCTCAGAGCTGAGTCCCCAGACTCAGAGCCTCATCAGCCTGGCAGGGGTGAGTGGGAGGTTATGGGGGGCTGGCAGGGGGGAGACTGCCACTGGTGGGGGTACTGGCCCTCATTTCAGTGCTCTGGCTCCCCAAATCACTCCGTTTCAGTGCTCAGTGGCCCCCAACCGAAAATCACTCTGTCCCTTGCTATGCATCCTACAGTAAG
>QEPC01007559.1:7631225-7657903 GCA_003113815.1 Sphenodon punctatus | reverse complement strand
AGGCCCAAGCCGGCCCAAGCCAGCCCCCCAGGCCAGTCCCCCCCAGGAGGCCCCATCAGGCCTCCCGAGGAGGCCCGAGCCTGCCCCAGGAGGCCCAAGCTGGCCCCAGCAGGCCCAAGCCCCCCCAGCCGGCCCCCCAGGCCAGCTGGCCCCAGGAAGCCCCAACTGGCCCCAGGAGGCCCGAGCTGGCCCCCCCAGGAGGCCCCCCCAGGAGGTCCGAACCGGCCCCAGGAGGCCCAAGGAGGCCGAAACCGGCCCCAGGAAGGCCCCACCTGCTGCCCCACGGTTCACTCACTCCATCCTCACCTCGAGCCACCGCTCTCTCCAGTGCTGCTGCTGCTGCTGCACGCTCTTCGCCGCCGCTCTCTCCGGTGCCGCTGCTGCCGCCCCACCACTCTCTCCAGTGCTACTGCTGCTGCTGCACGATCTCAGTCTGGCTGCCTGCAAGTCGCACGCCTCTGCCACGAGGCTTCACCCTCCCGGAAGTTGCTTTCTATACTTCTGGGAGGGAGCGAGAAGGGGCGAAGACTTATGGTAGAGGGGTGGGGCTGAGGCCGGCCCGTTCCCCCCCTGCAGTCAGAATATGCGTGGGGGGGGCGGGGGCGGGGAGAAGGTCTGAAAGTGGCCTCAGAAGTACACATTTGTCACTCATCTGGCCACCAGGGGGCATTGCTTACTGGAATCCATATAAAAAGTTTAGTAAGGGTCAATATATGTGTGCCACGTTTCATGCTTTTAATCCAAAGTGCACAATTTTAGACTTAACGGCACCACTATATTAGCCAAGTAGGTTTGGGGGACGTAACGTTTGACTGTCAGGATCTGGGAGTGAACAACGGGGAATGGATCGCTCTATTACGACCTGTTGAGCACTTCTCCCAATCGACCAAGATTGGCCACAGTCAGAGACAGGATGCTGGGTCTGATGGACCATTGATCTGACTGAGTATGGCACTTCTTATGCTCTTGGGGGTCAGAGGCAAGTCAGCTGACAAGGACTTAATTTGGGGTGGGGGTGGACTTGGTCCGACAATTCAGGGACGGCTGAGCTCCAGGAAGTGTTTGCAGTAGGAGTATGGGCCTTTTCCTTAAAGACCAGTAAGAGGACTGGCTAGTTTATTTGGCTTTCATTAATGCCCACCCTCTGCTGGTCATCATAGAAATTAAATCACAAGAACTGCTGTTTTATATTCAGCTGTAGAGAGGCAGAGCGGTGGTTGGGTTTCTAAACTGAGACTAGGGCCGCTTTTAGACGTGCAGCTGGATCAGGCGCGGGAGCGGCGAAACAGCCGCGGCGCTGTTTTAGACAAACCGAAAGCGAAGTTGTGCGCGTGATCCAGGGCCGCGCATTCTTTTCTGGCCGCGTATGTCACCCCAGAGAGATCAGGGTGGTTCGCTCGTGGTCGGCAAAGAATGCGCGGCCCCGGATCACGTGCACAACTTCCGCTTCCGGTTCGTCTAAAACAGCGCCGCGGCTGTTTTGCCGGTCCCACGCCTGATCACAGCTGCACGTCTAAAATCGGCCTAGGGTTCAGCTCCCTACTTGGACAAGGTCTAGGCTGGGGACATGGCTTCTGGGGTGGGCTTGGGTCCTGGTACTTTTAAAAATAAATAAATAAAAGAATTTAGCATTGCAGCAGCCAGGAAGTGGATACTAGGTCTAGGAGTCAGCAGGGCAAAACCTGGCAGGGCAAGTGAGCAAGGATCAAGCTGAAGCACGTGGCAGGGTCTAACACAGCAGCAGCTAGGCAGCCATTTGGTTACTCAGACCCCTGCTGCTTCTTGTGAGGCTTTTATAAGGTTCCAGTTCACCAATGGAAGAACAGGTTGCATTAGCCTATTAGGGACTAGGATACTTGCCTGAGCAAAGAGTTCCAGGTCTTGGTAAATCAAGATTCGAACATGAAAAGCCAGAGGTCTCCATTTGAATCCCTAGTGTGTCCGCTAAGAGAGAGCTCATCACAGAAGCGTGAATCTCTACAGCTTGAGTTAAAAATCTAGGCTCTATAGATACTAGATAGTCTGTAACACATTTGCATTTATCCTCTAGGGGACACAATACACACTCACCAGTGGCTTACAATTGCTAATGTTTCTGCAACAGGCTTTATGGCTGACGCTGACCTGATTTGTTTCTGGCTGGCTGTGATTCCAGGTACATTTCATGCTTTTGTAGCCTGTTGATGGGATACATATCTGTGAAGAGTAAGAGGAGAAGATGCTGCTACTGATGAATCAAGCAATTAATATTTCTGAGGAGAAATGGCTTTTATTTCATCCACCCAAAATGTGAACTTATAAAGGCAGATTTGACATTTGATGACCTTTCCGCTTGAGACAGGATGTGGATGAGGGGCTTTGTGGAAATAAGCTGCACAGCCTCCACATCAGGGGGCCAGATTTCGGATGCACATGATCTCCTTGAACCAGGAGTCCGCTTCAGGTGATCTACCAGGACTCCTCCTGCTGGCTGCCAGTTCTAAGGCACCGAGTAACGAACTGGTCTCAGGAGTGGAGAGAAACGCTCCCCTTTAGAGAGAGTCTTCCCCGCTGCACTGAACAAGCTCTTGTAGCCTGTCTCCTCCATGGAGGCACTCCCTGCTGCGCCACTGTCACAGGTGGGCTTGCCTGGGATGAGTCTCTTCAGGATCGGCCCCATTTAGTTACACTCTTTGGGGGGTGGGGTGGGAAGAGTCAGTTCACTCACTGTTTCTCTTTGGGAATTTGCTCAAGTCTTTTATTCATCACGAACCATTTCGATAGTCTCTTTATACATATATAATTCTTCCCCAATAGTCTCCTGTCAATATCCCGCCTTCAGCCAGGTAACAGCCCTCTGGCTTCCCCAAAGTCCTTAACTCTACCAACCAGATAACACCTCTGGCTTGCTACTCTGGGCTTCTATAGTTAACCATTCTTTTAGCTATAAGTAGCCTCCCCATTCCCCAGCCTTCTCCTTGCTACTTGGGCAGCCTGGTTACCAGGAGCTCTCTCCCCAGTCCTCTTTCTGTTTAACAGATCATCTGAGCTCTGGCTTCTCACTTCAGCAGCCTCTCTTCTTACTAAGTGGCCTCCAGCTTTACTTTCCTGGGCTGGCTTGTGCCATGCCCATAGGCAGGTGTGCTCTCAATTAGGCTATGTCCCTGCTCTACTGGAGCACCTGCAGCCCTGCCTGTGCCACCTCTGTGCTGGTGCTACCCTCCATAAATTGCCAGTGGTGTGGTGCTCAATCCTGCTCTCCTCTCCAGAGATGATCTCTGAGTGGCTGGTAGGGTGGCCAGCCACATCTCCCCTTTAAAAGGAGAATGCTTATGAAAATACATGTTGCAGGGCTACATTGGTTCCAGTGCAGCCCCGTGCCGTGTATTTTTCATAAGCATGCTCTTTTAAAGGGGAGGTATGGCCACCCTAGTGGTTGGTTGTCCCACTCCCATACCATGAGTTACCTGGGTTCACCAGTTGATCTACCAGCAGAGGTAGATTTTCAGGAGGAATTTGAAGGTCTGGAGGGAGAGGATTGGGTGACTTTAGACGGATATGGGATTGGCCACTCCCGGAGCTGCTCCGGGGTGCACCTCTGCGTCTGCCCATGGCCACGGACCTGGCACTTGCCCTGACCCGTGGTCCACTCGCAGGGTGTCCCCCCCACCATAGAATTGCAGGCCACACTCTAGGCTGCTGCACATAACTCTGTGGCATTGCCTGAGGCAACCACCAGCCCGAGGCAGATCTGCAGCTGCTGTCCACTGAGCAGACTGGCCACAGCTTCGTCTCAGGCCGGTGTCCTGGATTTAACTGGCCTACTCTGCTGGCGGTGCTCTGGGATGTTCCGGAACACCGCAAGTGGGACTGGTCCAGAGTGCTTCTGCTCCACCTCACCATCTGGCGGCCTGCCTTTAGAAATACAGGCCACCTGGGGGTGAGGCAGAGCAGAACCAGGGCTGTGGTCCGTCTGTTTACTAAAAGAGATACCATCCAGTATTAGAAGGGAACCAAATGGAATAGACATGATGGAATTGAAATCCTACAAATGTTGTTGCTCATTAGAAAGCTTTAACTATTAATCCTTACAATAGCAGTTTTCAAATATCGAAAAAGATGCCACAAAAAAGATGGTGAACCTTTGTCCTCCGCTGCCATGGAAGGATGAAATGAAAGGGAATGGTCTTAAAATGCAGCTGTGTAGATTTGGGTAAGATATTAGGAAAAACCTCCTAACTGTAAGAACTGATGGGCAATGAAGTAAGCTGCCCAGAGAGGTTGTGTAAACTCTCTCTCCTTGGATGTTTTTAAAACCTGTCTGAACAACATCTATCTACAATGCTGTAAGCAGAGGCTATATCCTGCTAGGAGCACTGGGTTGGGCTATATGACCTTTGAGGTTGTTTCCAACCCTACCGTTTTATGATTCTTAAAAAGCAGGGATGAGAAACCTCCAGCCTGTGGACAAAATGGATCATCCTCTATGTACATGGGGAGAAGAATTGCCAGATCAAAATATGGGACATTGTTGAGCTATGGGGCTTTGTAATATGGGATGCCATATCTTCTCTGGAGCTCTGGAATAAGACTGCTTTCCCACGAGCTGTCTCAGCGTGGCGGGAGCTTGCAGTATTCAAATCTAGCGTAGCTCCCGTCTTGTGGGAAATGAGGCAGTGCGGCATCATGCAGGCAGACTCGCACAACTGATGGTAGGATGATCTAACTACCCTGTCCGATGCGCGAGCTTGCCTGCGTGAGAGTCGCACTTCCTCCTTTCCCACGAGACGGGAGTTGCGCTACATTTGAATAGTGAATGCTCCCATGGTGTCAAAGGCTGCTCATGGGAAAGCAGCCTAAGACTGAGCTGAGAGCTCAAAGAAAGTCCACCAGGGAAGAGACTGAGTGCTCCCAGGAAAGCACTCCCTCCTCAATTTGGGCTGCTGTGGAATTGGCAGGCAAAAAAAGCCAAGCCAGAGATCTGGGCTGAGGATGGGCTCAAGGAGTGGAGGAAGAGAATGGTGTCTGAGACTGGATGAAGACTTGTATGTGCACATTGAATTGTAAATAAGCCACATTGAGCTGGTGAAGAGGCTATTGCAATTCCTTTTAACAGAGTCTCCTCTAAGGGCGTTTTCACTCAGACATTTAAATAGGAATTAAAGCCTTAATTCTGGTCAGTTGTCCATGTGAATGATGCAAATATGAGCTCGTCATCAAGGATTAAGAAAAAATTTGATATTTATAAACCCTCGATTGCTAGGATTTATGATATCCGGATGTCAAACTAATCCTAGATGGTGTCTGTGTGTGTGAATGACTGTCAAGGATTAGTGAATCAATCCTTGATAAAAGCCACAGTGTAAAGACCTGACTGCCACTCTAGGCATTTCTTGCTCTATGGTACATGGAGCTGACAGGTGGGTGGGGGGAATGAAGGGGGCTGACAGGGAGTGGGGAATTAATGGGGCTGCTTAAGGGTGGCGCTCAGGAAGAGGAGGGGCCGGCTCCTCTACCCGCTCGCTTGTACAGCGCCCCAGAGCTGTGTTAGTGGGATGATTGCCGGTGTCTGGCAGGGACCTGATAACAGCAGGGAGGGGCACCGGGGTCGCCACGCAGCTCACTCTTGTTTGGGGCTGAAATTTAGCCGGGTCATTCAGATCTTTGCAGAGCTCTTTCTCCTAAATGGGTGCCCAGTCACAGCCGCCTTGCTAAGACCTCCCATGCCGTCAGCTGCATCCACGTAGTGAGAAGTTTGTTCCCACAGGGAGCAATTCTTAAACTCCAGTAACTTGGCTATATAGTGCGTGCTGGGGGAAACAAAGTGAGCCTTCAGGGTCCCCCCCCCCCAAACCTCTAACCCTCCATTCAGAAGCAATAAATGGAATCTCAATTCCAAAAGCATAGCTGGCATGCTTGCATTAACCCAAGGAGCTCTGACTATACCGATTTACCATGTACAGATTACCATGTACCGTGTTCGTCCCGGTAATGTGCATGCACAAAGTGGCCACCTTCCAAGATCGCACCGCCAGCATCGTCACCATTTTGGAAAAGGGTAGCCATTTTGTGCATGCACGTTACCAGGACGAATGCAAATAGCCCCAGCCCGGTCTGTCAAACCCCTCTAGTCCCCTCTTCTCTGCAGCGGGCTATCATCCCTGCCATCCTCCTCCTTCCTGCTGCTTTGGATGATTCCTGGAGAACCCCAACCCCCTGGGCATTTAAGATAAGCCTCCAGCTTCCCCAAATCTGAGGCCATTTAATTTTGTCCCCCTTTCCCCCCCCCCAGCGATTTCTGCTTCAAAATGAAATAAACCCTTTGTAGGAAAGATGTCCTGCCAAATCAAGCAAGATTGGATTCATTAGGGTCTCGACACTGCACGGGTAAAATAGTTACTGGGATGGAGAGCCATTGCTTAATTAAACTCAGAAGAGATCAAAGTGGGGCCAGTGCAGAGGGATTTTTTAAAAAGCTGTGCGCGGCCAGCTGGACAGAGGAGCGGGCCACCAAGGTGCAGGGGGGCAGAGCATGCTTGTCTGGGGAGGGACCTCAGTACGGGGGTGGTGATGGTTGTATCTTGCAGGGTCTCTCTCAATTTGCTGCGGAGAAGAGTGGAGGGGAATTAACCGGGCGCTTACGGGGGGCCACTCAGGAAGAGGAGGGTCCAGTTCCCCCGCCCACCTTTACACAACGCTGAGCACATCTGCAAAGCACCACAGGATTGCAAATTCATTAGGGATGGGCGAACGCGGTTCGGAAGTTTGGAGTTCGGACCGAACTCAACCAGTTCGGTCGACCGAACCAAACTTCCGAACCGAACTCGATTTTCGAACTGAACCAAATTTCCGTACTCGACTCTGCTTGCCAATCCCTAAAAGATAATATTCCATTTAGTTCAATGGGGTTTGAATTTCTGAACTTTGTTCGGCAGTTCAGAGTTCGGACCGAACTCGAATAGTTCGGTCGACCGAATCGAACTGAATTTCTGAACTGAACTGAACCGAATTTCCGAACTCAGTTCTGTTCGCCCATCCCTAAAATTCATCCATGAGAGTGTAAATCCTGATTAACAGCAAGGTTGTGTTCACACGGATTATCAAGGATTAATGTTATTTAGCATTAAAATGTCCGTCTGAACAAACAGGAGTTTGTGAAACTCTGATTCTATCGAGGATTACTTTGTGTGTGTGAAAATGCCCTAAACCACTCCAGACTACGGAATCAACCTTTAGAGGAGTCCATTTGGTTTGTCTGAGCATGACACAGATGAGTCCTGACTTGGCAAAGACTTGGGCTGCCCTGTTGTTCAGAGTTGATGTGGACAAGACAGTGGGAAAAATGAAAAACTCGCCCTGTGAGAGGAGAGATGGGTGGCATTTCTGCCAGATCAGGAATGGAGTTAAATTATTCCAGCTTTATGCAGGAGGATATCACTTCCACTGTACAATGCGTTGCCAGGGCCTGGGGGAATTGTACAGATATCTGTAAAGCATTTGTCCTTTCCTTTAGCTTGCCATGCAGTGCAGTCCAGCTGAATTGAAGTGACCATGTGGGACTGAAATAACGCGGCCTTTTGACATGTTTCTATCACTAGTGGTAAAGGAAAATAATAATGCCCCATTGTACAGTGAGAGTAGGAAGTGTATTGATCAGAGGAGTGTTGTAGGAAGAAAGTCACAATGAGGTGTTGCAAGGGAAAGCCCCTATTGATGCACTTCTAAAAGGTACAAAGAAAGCTTTTCAATACCTGTCTCTGTCTGACTGAAGATTGGATTTTAGGGTAGGTGACAGCGATAGCTAATAAACAAAAGGAGTTAGACCCTGATCCTGCTAACCTATATGCACATATCCCCATTGAACTAAAGTTATTGATGTGCATACTTTTTGCAGGATCTTTATTCACTTTGAGTCAGAGTCTTGGGCTCTTTTACACCCCCCTGGAAGTATCTTGAAGCAGAACTAAATTGCTGGGGGAGGGGGGGGACTTCATTTAAAGGAATAGTGAAGGCAGAGATGTAAGTATTTGTACCCTTTCTGGAATAGAGAGTAGTCTGGAGCGTGCCCTGCTGCAATGGCACCGCCGCTTCTGTTATAGCTATTCCCTTATTCCTGACTTCAACTCTGACACCTTTGTCTCAAACACACTAAAATAACTTGTATATTGAGATTTATGGTGCTTTACAATATACAAGATTATCCACCTCAGAGTAGCCATCCTGAACAGTTTAGTTAAACAGGTAGTTCCCAAATTCCGGTCTGGGAGGCTGTGGCAAGTGATCTGCAGTTGCCATGGAACTGGCCACTGCTATAGCAAAATGGGGTTTACTCCCCAGATGTGTTGTAGCCCTCAGAAGTCCCCCCCAACCCTGGGGGGTGGAGGGAAGGGAGAAACCAAGGGATGGTCATACCCTGGCTCCCCTGCCACTGGAGAGGGATGTGGTGCTATGAGTGACATGGCCTTGAAACTTCACCCCTCCAGGGTTCCTGGAGCAGAGTAGGGGTGTGCATGTCATTTTCATTATATCAATAATGAAAATGAAATTAATCATTTTCATTATCGCTATTGCAATAACAAAAATGACAAAAATAATAATGAAATCAATAACGATAACAAAAGTCGTTATTGATTTCATTATTGCCTAGCAGCCTAGCAGGTGTATTTTGGAGGGAAATGTGGTGAGGGGAGAAGGGAGCAGACATCTTGGAGCCAGAAACAGCATTGAACTCTTGAACTGGGCCTGTGATAAGAGAGGAAGGACCTGATGGGTGTAATCACTGGCCAATGAGCAGCAGGTCCCAGCCAGTTGAATGGCATCCTGTGATTGCTCAATGCATCCTGCATCCCAGAACTAATCAGGGTTGCTCTGGGGGAGGGCACTGAAACCCTTTATACTGCAGGGCTGGGCTGCTTGACTCTGGTTCTGTGTTAGCTATTGCTCTGTCATGGTGCATTTGCAGAATCTGCTGGTACTTGCACTAAAAATCCTCCCATATATATCCCTCCCACCTTACCTTTCCAATTCTTATTCCTTACCCTTGCATGTTACCTTTTTCCTTCCCCTGCCTGTCTTTCCCTGTACACACACATAGAGATAGATAGATAGATATAGGTAGTATAGGTATTAGATGATAGATATAGAATAGAGATAGATTAGAGCTAGTGAATATACCTCTGAGTTTTCCTTTTCCCTTTCCCTGTCTGTCTCCCCCGTCCATATATTATATATATATAGATTAGATATTTAGATACTAGGCTGTTTTATTATATATAATGGGATCATAGGATAGGAATATTTTGTAATATATATAGGTTCGGTTTAGTTTAGATTCTGTGTGTGTGTGTGTGTGTGTATATATATATATATATATATATATATATATATATATATATATATATATATATAAACTAGTTAGTGTGCATACCAATACCGATAACAAAAATCTTTGTTTGAAATCGGTACTGATACCAATAATGAAAAATGACATTTTGTTATTAATAAAAATGAAAACAACACATTTTAATAACAAACACGATTATGAAAAACGACATGCAACCCTCCAGACCACAGTCACATCCCACTTGTCTGTCTTCCACCCTTGACATACCTCCCACCTTCCTGGCATACAAGACTGGCTGGTAGCAACAGGAAGCTGGGTGGATCATCTGATTTAACCTCACATCCAGTTACTGTCTTGCTCATTGCATCTGCTCATGCCTTTGTAATTTTTTTTTGCCTCCCCCCACCCCTTTTGTATCTTGTGTCTTGGTTCCAGTCCTGATCCTGACCCTGTGTCCCAACCCCACCATCCACCTACATCCTGGATGTCCCATACCTGCAACCTTTTACAATGAGGGACCAAAGTCATCTGCCTTGTACGGTAATGGCCAGACTGCTACAAGCATATACCAGGCTATGGACATCTCTAGTGGGTTCATGGTGGTTCTGGATAAATTTTTAGGTTTAGTAGGGGACCAGTGTTTAGTAGGGGACTATAATTGGTCAATATTTTGGAAACCCATGCATTAAATGATGCACTGGGAAGGTGGGGAGATTTTAAAAGATATATGGTGTCTAATTTCCATTGCTGCTTATGCTTTCAAAAATACTCCTGTTTGTAAATAAACTCCATCAACAATCATTTGGATCAAAAAATTCCAAACCAGAGCAATGCCATAGATATAACAACATTTAACTTGGGCTCCTAGCAGAGCCCACCCTTTCCTGCTTATTGGCACAATACCAATTGTATACTCGTACTCATTGGTATACTTATGCTCATTGGTATAACAAGGTTTAATAGGTCCCTAGGACAAGTGAAATTACTGGACCCTATACTCACATTCTCATTCATTGTCTGTCTGTCTGTCTGTCTCACTCACACACACACTTGTGGGTGCAGGGGGGAGAACACTTACTCTAACTGCAAAGCAAGGAAGTGAGTGTTTCTTCCTGAAAGATGGATGCATCTGAGTATGTGACTCTCCAGGAATCCCACAATACAGCTACATCACTGGGGTGAACACCTCTGGAGAACCTATAAAAAAGAACAAAGTGGAAATATGCATGAGAGCGATCAATAGTGCAATAGTGGCCCCGTGCCTTGTCTAGGACCCCTTTTACCTGCCATGGGCTAGAGGCAAGTGGTAGGTGGAGACAGTGCCGTGCAGGTACATACTTCTGGGGACAGTACCATGTTACTCTGAGTGAAGTGGGGCTCGGCAGGCAAAAGGCAGTAGCTGCTTTTTTGTTAGAATCCCATAGTCCCACCTTTTGTCGACACTCAATATTCACTGGGTCTGAGGGCAACTGCTTACCCCACCTATTAGTATGTCATTGCTGGTACCCCAATCCTACTGGAGCCTTTGACTAGATTAGTGATATGTTTTGCTGTTGGTTCACAGCAGCTCTACTCCAGCAGTAAAGGAGCAAGACCACTGTAGTTTGAGTAGCAGTAGGTTTTTTATTTACTTTCGATAGACTCTCCTAAACCACAAACTATGGAATCAACAAAACAAATGGTACTTCCTGCAGATTTGCTGTGATATCAGTTTCTGGGTATGTCAGCTAGATGATTTAACTTTCCAGAATAGGGAGGGATACAGTGTGTTGCTCTTCTCACTCTAACTGCAAAGCAAGGAAGTGAGTGTTTCCTCCTGAAAGATGGATGCATCTGTGTATGTGACTCTCTAGGAATCCAACAATACAGCTACATGACATCACTGGGGTGAATACCTCTGGAGAACCTACAAAGTGGCCTGCCACCCGGCTGCCTGCATGCCTGACACCATTGCCGCAAGTTGCCACCCGCCTTCCCTACCTACTGCTAGTGCAGGGATACTGCTGGGTTGGGAGCCCCTCCAAGGGCTCGCCTCCCCACCCAGGACTGCCATTTAGTCCCTGGGCCCCAGGTGATATCTCCCCCTACTCCCTTGTGGGAGGAGAGGGGCGGGACCAAGGTTCCCTGGAGCAACTTCCGGGTGGGGGCCCTTAGGTGAGGCCCTTAGCGAGACCAGAAGGGACTGGGGGGAGAGTCTGTTATGGGGTGGCACAGGGAAGTTTTACGCATTTCTGGGTTTTAGGGTTAAAGGGGGGCGGGGACTGTGGTGAGTAGATGGAGTATCCTGGACCCCAGTGAAAGCGGGTTACAAGGAAGGACTGGGTTAGGGGGTGAGGGGGGCTTCCCCTTGGTGTGAGGGGGGGGGACACCTTTGGGGGGGGGTAATGTATCCTGCAGTGAGAGGGGGGGGGTCTGTCTCACCAGTCTGGTGGGACACTCTGCAGGAGGGGGCCTATAAAGCCCTCCACGGCCTGGGTACCACCTGCCTGTGGGGCTGCCTCACTCCCCGGGTTCTGGAACGACTGTTGTGGTCAGCTGGGGACGCCCTTTTGGAGGTCCCCCATGTTCAGTCGGGGGCCACATTGGAGAGGGCGTTCTTGGTCACCACACCTCAGTTGTGGAACTCCCTCCTGGCAGAGGCTCATTTGGCCCAGGACCTTCCCTCCTTCAGGCGTCAATGTAAAACCTGGTTGTTCCGCCAAGCGTTTGGTGAGAGAGATGGGTAGGGGGAGGAGTGGGATTGGGTGGGGGGAAATGATGGTTTTATTGTTTTATGTTTTGTTGTATATTTTATTCTATGTTTTTATCTTGTATGCAGCCCCGAGCTGCCTTTGACAGGAGGGGGCAGGATAGTAAATTTTGTAATAAATAAATAAATAAATAAATAAGAACAAAGTGGAAATATGCATGAGAGAGATCAATAGCGAAAAATATGAAATCAAAATATAAAAGATACACTCAAGCCATTTGTTGCAATACAACAACAGGGAAGTGTTGTGAGGCTAATATTTTAGTTACTACATTTAGTGTTGGATAGACTGTTGGTATGGAAGAGAAACCAAGAGAGATGACATGTATTTTAAAAGGAAGCAGCAGTCCTCAAACCTCTTACTCTGCAACAACTCCATTGATGATACCAATGGGACTACCCAGAGTAAGTGGTTTGAGTACTGTGGCTGTAGGGTGAAATTCGACATGATAATTCAAGTCACACTTTAATCCTATTTTTTTGACTCCATGTATAAAACCATCAGTGATTATCCTTTCTTATTAATACCCAACTGATTAAATCCTTGGCAACTTTAGAATTCTTAAACTGCACCTGAAGCTGCATTCAATTTTGGGGGTTGCCATATTTGGGTTCAGGAAGGAATTTCCCCTCAGGGCAGATTTGTAGCTGACAGACTGAGAGTTTTTTGTTTTGCCTTCCTCTGAAGCATAGGTGCGGCTCACCTATTTGAGACAGCTGGATTTTTCTTTTATAAAATTGTTCCCTGTTGTTTCAGGCTTAGTGTCCTCTGGTTGGTCCTGGTCTCTACTTGTGGCAGATTTTTAATAGGCTCTTTTGGGTGTGATGAATCCTGCACTGCTGCAGGATGCTACAGTAGATGATCCTCAGGTACCTTTCCAGCTCCATGACTCTGTGATTACCGGGCTTAATTTGTGTGTGGGGAGGGCTTGCCAAGGATGAGCCCTGGGAAATGTCTAGTAGGAGTGTGCATCTAGAATTGTTGAAAGACCAGGAAAAGGCCATTAAATAGTGATTATTTCAGGGTTCGACACGAAAGCCAAAAAAACTCTTCAATGGTTTATTTGGCTTTTCTTAATGATTTTTCTGTCCCACCCCCTGCTCTGGCCATTATTTAGCTTAATCACAAGTACAGCTGAGTATCAAACAGAGGTGGAGGGCAGAGGTGGTCTGGTGGAGAACAGGGTTAATTTCTCTGCTCTTACAAGCTCTGGGGCAGGAGGCGTGGCTTCTGGGGTAGGCTTGGGCCCCAGACATTAATTTTGCATAAATTAAGCACTATGTAATTCTATGATTCTACTGCTGTTTTCCTATTGGGCTTGTGCTTCACCGTCAACGGGAAGACTTCATTAGAACATGCATAGAAAGAAATGTCCTCTCCCATGTACCTCACACCAAATACTGCTGGCAATAAGTAAGGCCTCGGAGTTGCATTGGAAATTCTATTTTTTGCAAGCAGAAGAGCCTGTGGAGTATCCAAGCAGAAGAGCAATAATTTATTGTGGCATCATGAATTCATGGCGAATGTACCTTTTTGTGAGAGTGAATTTTGAGGCCATCTGTAAGAGAAATCTAAAGAAAACAGGTGGGGTAAGACATAGATAAAACACCAAAACCCTATACATCGCTCTCCTTTGGGGTGTTAATTCAGTCCTTCATTAGGACCGAAACTTTGACTTAATGTCAACCGGAATTAAAACTTGATGGCAGTCTTGCCTGGATTTGGGGACCTCTAAAAGGTAGGGCTGCAATCCTGAATTCGCTTACAAGCTTGGGAGTCCCACTGGTTTCACTAAGGCTGCTTGACCACATTCAGCTTTTTCATGTGAGAGTCACTCTCACGTGAAAATAGGAGTAACATGAGATACACATGGGCTTCACGCCCACGTTAGTTTCTCACATATTTTACAGTGGACACATCCGTTATGTGAAATAACGAATCCTTGCCCCCGTTCAGTCCCTGCAGCCTCCAGGCTCCCAGCTCACCCGCACGCAACACTTTCAGTTCCAGTGCTGGCTGCTGCTCCCCCTTCAGCTGCTGCCACTGCCAGGTCCCCTGCGCAGTGTCCTGGGCAGCCGACTGTCTGGGGAAGCAAGTTTCCCTGAGCAGCCCTTCCTTCTCCCACCCTCTGGCCAGGGCCGGCCCAAGGGTTTCAGGGGCCATGTGCCAAGCCTTGCTGTGGGGCCCCAAAGACTGGCCAGCACTCGCTAGAATTGGGGGAGGGGGGATTTTCAGGGGATGAAGGGTGGCTGGTTACTTACCTGCAACTTGACTCTGTCAGCTCAGCTCCGCAGTGTATAACTGGTCAGGGAATCTCAGGAAGTTTACACTCACCCCCATGAGGACTGACTCAGAGACGCCCGGTGGGGAAAAAACCAAAAACCGGCAGCGTCTGTCAGTCTCTAACCCGCGGTGGCGCGCTCCCCCCCCCCATTGGGGCCATGTGCCTGGGCACTGGTGGCACATGCCTCAGGCCAGCCCTGCCTCTGGCTACCTGACTCAGCATCTGCAGCCAGGAGAAACCAAGTGCCACCGCAGGAAGGGGGAGGCAGCGCTGCGTCTGCTCGCTACTTGTGCGACCTCGTTGTGGCTGCTACTCTTGCCACTCTGCCGAACTGGAGTTTCACAGTGAGTTTAATTCATGTTAAATTTGAATGCATGCACACATTCAAAAGTAATGTTAATTTTTACTCACATGAGTGACAGGGCTGGATTTTCCAGCCCTGCCATCTGTGATTCAACTATCGTTAGTTTCCCTGCTGAATGAGGAAGGCTGCTTGCCCACATTACACAATCTAACATTAATTGTTATCTAATTGTGCAACATGGGCAAGCAGCCTAAGATTTAGAAACCTGTAAATAACTTCAGGATTATGGCCTTTGTTTCTCTCTCTGTTGGCTTGAGTTTAGCTAACCCAATATATTTTACACCTGTTGACCTCAGCTTTTTAACAGTGCCAGTCTTGCTTTTCAGCCTGAAACCATGCCATTTTTTTCTAGAATAATCAAGAAATCTGTTTGTTTAGCAGACCTTCCAGGCTAGATAGGGGTTTAAAGGTGTCTCAGAATTATATTGCATGGTGGCACATGCTGTTAGTATTTTTCTGGAGGAACTGTCTCCACACCACAGAAATACCCTGGAATATGAAAGTTCTCTGATGGTATCAAAACTAGAGACTGCTTTAAGCCTTGATGACATAAGCGTCCATGTAGGGTCCTGCAGATGCTTTTATAGAAATCGTTAAAAAAGAAAATAAATATACACACACTACTATTAGTGCTATGCCATGATGATCCCCTTTCACCCTAATATGTACACACCACTATGCTATGATTACTTCACACTCTTAGGGAAAGTGGGGGCTCATTCTCCCCTCTCCTCCTTGACTGCAGGGAGCTGAGATAAGAACAGCCCTCCCCTTTCTAAGCCCCTTTACTGAGCCTCAGCTGCTGCCATTGTTGCTCAGCTCTGGAGAAGAAAGAGGAAGGGGTGGACATGTAGCCTGGCCAATCAGAGGTGAGCTTACCCCTGCTCAATCTCTTCCTTTCCCATCCAGCCTGGAAAGACTGGGAATGGGGAGCTAAGCTCAAATTTCAGCTCCAGCAGCTCGGGATCAGCTGGCTGCATGTAGCAGGGAGCTGGGGTCCATAGAAGCAGACTCTGCAGGCCAGATTTAAACCATGGGCTGCCTAGTGAGGAACACTGCCGCTCCGCCTGGTGAGTCAAAGACAAATATCAAAATATCCAGGTTTAGGCTACTACTAGGTTTATCTGCTGACAAAATGTAAAGGCCCATTTAAAATTTTTGCCTAGGGCCCCAGAGAACCTTGAGATGCCACTGCTCAAAACCATATCTTTAGATCACGAACTCTCACTATGCGGTGTGTCCTTCAGTTTACACCGTGTTGCAGTTGAAATCAATGGAGGTACAAGGGTATTGGGCTGGAGTAACTCGGTGGTGAATCAGGCCCCCCTCTCTGTAAACCTTCGTCTTTAAACTATGTATTTCGATAAACGGTCAAAGCCAGTAATGAAGCTGAACCCTTAGAAAGTGCAAGGCCTGGACATAACTGAAAGGAAAGGTGTGAGTAGAAAACACTCATCATACGTGTGAGATTAGCTGGTAATTAAAAAGTCCCCCCAATTTGAGTTAAGGGCTGGATTAATTAGATAAAACACCAGGAAATCTAATTTACTCAGCAATTTATTTTTAATCTGAGCCAAGCTGATTTTTATCAGGGTTTCTATTAAACTTGTAGGAACCGAGTCAGATTTAATTATACTCCTGTGTAATGACCCACATCTCTCTAGTTTGATACTTGTTATAGTTTATTTTATTTATAAATGGATTGCTATCTTTATATTTTCGACTAGAGAGAGAATCCGGACCATAGGTGAACGTGCATCTCAGCTGTGCCCACCCTGCAACTACTGGGACCCAACAAAGGTGGGTTTTTGATACTTGGAGTGTTTTTACACACACATTTCTCCTGCATGTTTGCTGTTACATCCTGAACTTTCTGTGTGTCTAAATCACTCACCCAGATCTTAAACATCTGGCTCTTTGAACTTCTGCATAGAACTTCTCCCAGAACTTTTGTGTGTAAAAAGTTCTCCTGGTAAACTGCTTTGCTCCAGGCAGCTGTGGTCGCTTGGTTTCCATGGCAGCCCCTCATGTCTACAGCTGCGGCTACTTTAGGCTGCCTCAGGGCAATGTTTGTGTGAACAATGCATCCGGAACTTACTTGTGGACTTGTAAACCCAGAAGATTGAAAGACCAGCACTTTAAGGTGTGTGTAAAAATGTCCTTTATTTTGGAGGTATAATTAGCTACTGGAATTACCAATTGCCCTAAATACTCCTCATAGATGAATTTTCCTTCTGTACTTATTAAAATGATTGTTTACAGCTGGAAGTACATTTGGAAAGTTGGGTGAGTTTTTGTTAAAAGGCTCTAGGGCAGGGTGCTGGTCAGGGTAAATCCTGGCAGGATTAGCTCCTCATCTCCAATACCCAGCCACTAATGGGTCGGGCTAAGCAGGTAATAGTCTAATTAGGGCCAATTAATGGTATTGAAGACCCTGAGAGGTGAGGCTAGGAAGAAAAGCAGACGTGGAAAACTTTTCGTCTCTCACAGGCCACTTTGAAAATTAGTACAAGCTCTGTGGGTCAGATAGGAGTTGGGGCTGGGGATGCTTGGGTTGTGCTCAGGATGGGGGGATCAAGGAGAAGGTCCAGATCATGGGTGTATGCCATGGATCTATCCCCAGTCCTGGAGTGCATGCCCTCATCGCCACTCCCTTCCCCTGAGCACACTCTTTCAGTGTTTGAGGGGAGGGACTGGATCCAGGGAGCAGATCAAGGAACTGGAAAAGGGCCAAGTAAAAATAAAATTATATATATGATCAAATCCTATCAGAAGTGGGCAGCTACAGCTTCAGCACCCCATGGCTGCTGCATGAACTGCAAATATATGTGATTACTGTCATGTAGGTACCTCATGTCTGGAATAATTGATGTAATGGAGGACAAAGTAGTGGGATGATCCTATGGCCACTCATCCAACCCAAGGTCCAATGTTTTGGCATTTGGCTGCTGTCTTGAAGTCAATGGCAAAACTCCCATAGATGTTAGTGGTAGAGGATTGTGTCCCAAATAACCAACTAAAAGATCATAACCAAACAAGTGATACCACAGGAATAGAAATGGAGTAAGTAGGGGACACTGCAGATAATACTGTTGCGTGATTCTGACTTCTGCACCTAGGCTGTGATCCTCAAATTACTCCAGAGCCAGTGTTTTTTACCACAGTGTTTAAGTACCACATTGATGAGCATACACTAGAAATCCTAGGTACAGCACATTAGCTAAATTACAGAGATGAAATGCCTTATGCAGCAAGCATATCATTAATTCTACAGACCTCCTTTCTGCTCTCACAGGTGAAGGAAAAGTGATAACCTTATAGAAAGAGAGAGAGAAAGGAGGAGATAATGGGACAGGTGATCGCATCAACGACTTTGAGTCCGAGGTGTTCACTGTACATAAGGGAATTTGAAATAGCAGAGGAACATTTCCATGTTTTTTCTGCTCCCATCTAAGAAGGAGCCTGAACAAAAGCATGTAGCTTGAAAATTGTGGCTCAGGCTGAACTCACTTGTCTTCAGTAGAAGTTTTGCCTGAACGAAGAGTTTGTGCCAAATTTGATAAACTTAGATTTTCAGTTAGAGTTGGCCTCCTAGCATTATAATGTCTGCCTAGGAGTAGTGACATGAAGTCCTAATGGTACTCTCCAGTTACCTTTACCTCCCTGCCTCTCACACTATTTCAGTCATGCCTGCCTGATAATGTGCAATGGTGGCTAGGTGGCATAATGTCAAAAGTACAGCCTCCAATAGAGAGACAAAACCTATAGGAGAGGACAACATGCTGTAGGCAATGTCTTGGTTTTTTAATGGCACCAAACTGTCACTGAATGTCAGTTCGCTTAGGCCCCATGTGAAATCCAAGCCAGGAGGAAGCCCTGATCTCAGTGGTCCTACCTCTGTATAAAAATAGCATAGACAATGTGGCCTAGAGGTGAAATGGTTAATTATGGGTAACCAATCAACAATGATCACTAACCAAGTGGTATCCACTAATATTTGGTGGATTAAGTGATTAACTGATTTATTGTATTACCACATCTTACCAAATTGCCGTATTCGTGTCCATTCCTTGGTTGCTAGCTAATTCTGTTTGCTCATAATTCCTTTCCTGTTTAACTTCCTCTCACCGCCCCCCTGCAGACCTGGTTAGTCTACTTACGGTATTTTTAAACGAGACACATCTCCTGCGAGTTGTCAATTAAACCCGCAAATTAAGTTCATGTCTGAACAACTTTCCCACATTTCATGCAGAAATTTCCATGTCTTAATCCAGGGTTGCCAAACCTCAACATCGGTGGTTTACTAATGCGCTTTCCAAAACTTGTTGCATAAACACAAGACTTAATGTCTAAATGTCATTTGTAAAAGATCACGCCTCCTCTGAGTGCCAAGTTGAAACGATAGACAGGTTGCTGGAGAAGTGATCCACTCTGTACACCATATCTATGGATTGCCCAATATCGCTATGTCTGCCTGAGACCATAAGCAACGAAGACAGGGTAAATGTATCCAAATGGGTACCACATGGGCGTGGCTTTCTTTTCACATGCGATAGAGACAGTAATCTAAACAACACTCATGTGAATGTTGATGCATTCTTCTGATTGTGGCAGATTGCTGTAACCCGCGAATTTCATGGTTGTCTAAAAACACCCATAGTCTGAATTAGGGGGTGTGGTTGCACAAAACAGAAATGTTTTGCTTAAAAGAGTAAACAAGCAACAACAGAAACCCAGAAGTAAACCAGAGGTGACAGAACATGGGAAAACAGTAAACCAGTGATGTGGTATATCAATTATGTGGTAATGGTAAAGATTGTAACATAACCATAGTCTTAAGGTTAAGTAAATATAGTTAAGTTAGACAAATTAAAATAATTTGGTTAGAGTATAGTTTAGTTGATTTATTTTATTGTGTTTCCCCCCTGTTTTCCACTATTCCACTTTTGAACGCCTGTCATTGTAAAAGCTACATTGGGGGACCCGGTCATGCGTGAGTGTTCTCGCAGGATAAAAGTGTAAATAGTGAATTCTCACATATGCTAATTCCTGTGAGAATAGAGCCACAATTGCAATCACGAAAGTTTTCCTGCCTCCCCATTAATGTGTGAAAGTGGCCTTAATTAAATCTGTTTCCCCCCTACTTCCCCATTCCCTACTCCTTGCACTTTAGAAACCTTAATATCATTGGCCATTGCATTAATAGTGCAGGTGTTTGGATGCGTGGGTGCTGGGACTTCAGGGCTATGTTCCAATTAACAGAGGTCAACCAAAATAATCACTTTGATTCAATTAAATCAAAATAACTACTCCCCTTCAGTAGTGCTCCGACAAACAGTGTAAAATAAAGTAGTAATGCACCAATTTCCCCCCTAACTGTCACTGAGGCATAATGATCACTGAACTGTGGTCACTACTCATACCTTAGTATGAGAACAATCACATGAACAATTACTTCGAAATACGAAGTGGACGGGAGTATGTACTCCTGATTTTTCAGGAATACGTATTTCTCTTTCTGAATAACTATGATTTAGTGCTCTGATAATGTGAATGCTTCAGAAGTAAAACAGAAGGCCCAACTACATCACATTAACAGTTCTTCAGAATGTGGCCTCTGCGTGTCATGGTCTATGTAGCTACTCAACTGTAGAGGTGGGCTGTCTAGGATAGGCTGAGATGCACTGATGCTGCAATGCTATTGCCTATGCCCATTTCTATAGAGAGAGAGAGGACTTTGATTTCCAGCTCAGCACCATAGATGAATAAAACGGAAAGGGTTGTTTATGGTGAACACTAGGGGGATGGGTCTCCAGGAGGAATTTCAGTTTTGGATTTTTCGATTTTGGTTCTTTATGAATTTTGGATTTTGTTTCGGTTTTTGATTTTTTGGTTTTGGATCTTTTTCTATCATTGAAGTCAATGGGAACAAACCACAATGAAAAAAACCCAGAACCGGTACAATGCAAAAAACCAAAAAACAACTAAACAAAATCAATGTAAAAGAACTGAAATGCCAGAGCCAAAAATTTCAAAATTTTGGATTAATCTGAAATGGCCATTTCTGGGCAGTTTTGGTTCTATCTGAAACCAAATTTCCCATCCTTAGTTAACACAATTTTTGCTGGAAATGGCCTGTTTTTTGCTTTTCCAACAAGGCTGAACCTTCCCATCCATTTGGGTTTTCATTTGGCCTTTTCATCAACCTGGAAGTGATGAAATTCCTGGAAAGATGTCATAAAAGTGCTTAAAATGTTAGAAATTTCCCAGAAGAAATAATGAAAGTGGCAAATGGATGAAAAGTATCCCAACCACAAAAAATAGCATGAACGTTAAGCACAGTTCCCCAAAAGATGAAAATTCATGTCAATTTGGGAATGGTCGATTTTTATTTCAGCTCTGTACATGAGTACCCAACCTGCCAAACTCTTTTGAGAAAAACCCTATTTATTTTCAGGCCAATGCTTAAGGAAAGGTAGTTCTGCAAATGGACAGCAGGGGTAAGTAATTGTCCTGCTGAAGGCTCTCATCCCAAATGTGTCTCCTCTTAGGCAGCTCTAAATATGTATCACACATAAATGACCTTCTGACCGCTGCATTTATCTTCACTATGGAGTCTAATTGCATATTGAGGTTTTAGAATAATGAATTATTTCACATCCCCATTAAACTGATTACTGATGTGATTGAGACACGACTGGCCTGCGAGACAAGGCAATAATAAACAAGAACAAACCGTGTCCAAAAGATAGATGATTTTGACAAGATTAGGATTGTGTACTAAAATGGCTGAATTGGGTAAAGCTGCTTTCGGATCCTGCAGGTGAGGAGAGCAGGTTGCTTGCTCCAAATGGTTATCTTGGGCTACGCAGATACTAATTGGAGTGGATTTTCAAAGGGTTCAAGCTAATTGCTTTCAAATGGTACACAGGACCACAAGGTCAGATATGGATTGGCCGAGCATGTAGGCTGATCAACTACCGGAACCTTCTCTCATCCTCAGCAGTAGCCCCTCCTCCTCAGTGTTGTGGTACCCTGGTGAGATGGTGTTGGAAAACTGGCATCATTTCTGCTGTCCATGCTTGATCTGTTCCCACATATTGTGTGGGCCTCAAAATCTGAGGCACATTTGTGTTGCCATTAGTGGACCAAAGAGGAGGGAAAGCTCCTCCCTCTTGACCTCCCACAATCCCACATCATAACTCCACATCCAGGTGTTGGCTGTAACCGGGGGTGCCTTTCTCCAACTACATCTGGTGAAGAGGCTTCACCGATATGTCTCGGACTCTGACCTCGCCACTATCATTTTTTTCATTTCATTTTATTTTTAATTTATATCCCGCACTCTCTCATTCAAGAATGACTTCAGGTGGCTCACATATAGTTATCATCATACGTAAAAATACATAATAAGCATAATACAGCAGCATAAAATTTCATTACAATTTCAACATGACCACCCCCTAAAACGTCAACCCTATATAACTGTGCAATAGAATACAACCCTCCCAGCAACAGCTAATATATCATCCTTCAATCCAGCAGTCCTCTGATAAATACACACAGGCAATATCAGAGGCCCTGCCATATCACTTCACACCTCCACCCTGCTGCCACCAGGGGGAGGTCCCTTCTCCACCTCAACCCCTTCGCTCTCACCAGGGGGGAGAGCCCTCTCCTAAACAAAAACACATATCCCTCCCCTTCTGTCCAAATACTAATTACCCCAGTGCCAGGTCCTGCAAGGGGGGAGGGGTTTGAGCCCCATACCCCCCCTACATCATCTCCAAAAAAAGGGGGGGGGGTTAAGCACAACCAACTCCCAAGTCCATCACCAATTTCCTTCCCTGACTCAGCAAACTTCTCCGGGGCCCACTACCACTGATCTCATCACCACCAACCCGCTCATTTCTGCTGCTGTCTCTAACCATCTCAGCACCCGCTAGACCTGGAGCATGGGTGCTTGATGCTCCATGGATGTTCCCACTTTGACCCTTAGAACCATAGGTTTAGAAGGGACGTTCAGGGCCTCATCTCTGCCTTGAGATGTTTCCCTTCTGCTTGGTCCTTCTCCCCTCCCCTGGTCACCTGGTCCTCTTAGTCCTAATGAGGCCTGGCCTGGCCCTGCAGGAATTCACTGGCTGGCTGCTGACACTTTCCCTCCATCTCTTTGAATGGCCTACTTGAGGTGAGAATCTCCTCCGAGTTTGGTGGCATTTTTTCTTCTGCTTCTTCTCAAGCTCCTAGTGCAGCTTTCCCAGACAGGCCAGCAGGAGGTGCTCTTGTTCCTCCAGAAACTGGGGCAGCTTCTCAAATTCAGACACCGTCCTCGTCCCCTTGATTATCTAACTTCATCTCTTGAATGATTTCCCAGGTTGTTTCCGATTTGCAAGCCATCAAAGAAGACAACGAGTTGGATTCTCCAGCTTAAAAGTGCCAAGCAGGTTTCTTCAGGCATTTTCAAAGCAGCTCCTCCCATGCTTAGAAGAGGTTGAAATGAATCCTGAGCTTCTGCCTCCTCTAGTCCAGTCCCTTTCATTTGTCATCCATGTGTTCGTCACCTCAAGGCTAGACTATTGCAATGCGCTCTTCGTGGGGCTGCCCATGGTGACAGTTTGGAAGCTGCAGCTAGTGCAGAATGCGGTGGCCTGTCTCCTCATGGGGACAGGCCATAGGGAGCACATAACACAAGTGCTGCACTGGCTGCCTATTTTCTTCTGGACCCACTTCAAGGTGCTGGTGTTGACCTTTAAAGTCCTTCACAGTCTAGGTCCTACTTATTTGAGAGATTGCCTAACCCCCCCGGACCCCTGGTCAGCCTCTGTGGTCATCCGGGGGCGCTCTCCTAGAAGTCCCGCACTGTCAACGGCTTTGGACAGACAGGAGGGCGTTCTCAGCAGCTGCGCCGTCGCTGTGGAATTCTCTCCTGGTGGAGTTGCGCCTCAGCCCAAATCTTCTTGCCTTCCAATGAAATTGTAAGACCTGGCTCTTCTGCCAGGCATTTGGTAGGGAAGAGGGGGAGGGTGGGAAGGGCTTGTAGGATTGGGTGGGTGGGTTTGTTTGTTTTTTGCACTAGGAAAAGTTTTTTTTGGCGCACACTAAGTTTTTGTATTGTTTTAATATCTATTTTAATGCTTTAATGTGTTTATATTTTTGTTTATAACCGCCTTCGTCTCTTCTCCCTCGCTGCCCCCCACACCTGGAACTCCCTCCCTGCCCACATCTGCCTCGCCCCCACCCTTCGTACCTTCAAATCCCGCCTCAAAACCCACCTCTTCCGCTCTGCCCTCCCCGACTTCTTGCTCCCCTCACCTAACTCCTGCTGATACCCTCCATCCAGTACAATCTGTTACTTAAGGTCTATCCTCACCACATGGACCAACCAGCCATCATTCTTGATGTAACCAAGCCAAGTGCGTGCACCTGGGACCTCACATCCTCATGAACGTTACACTCCTTGTCTGTTCCCCTTCCTTCATCTCCACCCCCCACCCCCCTCCCGTCTCTCAGATTGTAAGTCCTAGGGCAGGGACCATGTCTAGTCAATCACTTTGTAAAGCAGCAGGTACATTGCTTGCGCTATATACATGCTTGATAATAATAATAATAATTAATTAATAATAAATTATATATATATATATATAAAGTATTTGGTAAGCCATCTCGAGTTGCTTGAGGCGAGAGGGGCGGGATAGAAATACAAATATAAATAAATAAAAACCATCTCCCCCAATGTCTCCTGTGCCACCCAATCTTCCAGCTGATGGGGAATTCCAATTCCTGGGGAAGCAGAGCAGCACAGGAGGCAGCCCCCCTCAATTATGGTCATCGGCAAGCCCCGGGTTGCCACTGTGGAGACTGAAGGGAACCAAAGCTATGAATGGGATTGCTTTTTATGCCCCAAACGTGGAGAGGAGGTTTATCCCTCTGTGCCCCCCTGCTTTATACCCACTGACACTGTTGTCAATTAGGTTTCCACCCTAACACTCACACATATCACAAGGCCCTTCTGTGCATTGGTGTAGCTTTGGGGTCAATGTTGGTGTAGAGAGATGCCTTTAAGCCTTGCTGAGCAACCCTCCATCAATTAAAGTGAATGGGAGCTGAGCCATTGACTTCAATGGGTGGAAGGATGCACCTTTAACGTCCGAGGAGTTGGTGTCTCTCAGCGCTCATGGCTGAGGCTTGTTTTCCTCGTCCTTCCTAAAGTCCCAGCAAAACAGCCTCCCAAAACCCTTTGCCCTGCAACTTAAATTAATCAGTTATCCAGTTAGTCTCTGCCCCCCCCCCCGCCTTTCCTGCCACAAATCTCTATCTGAGCAGACAGCTACTAACAACTTTTGTCTGAAAGTCACAGGTTGTGGGTGATACAGACAGTATCACCCCCTAAAATTATGCCCATGCTTCTGTATTGCCATTGCCATTGCCATTCTGCTCTAGACAGAAGCAAATGCATATTCATTTGATGATCTGATCTCTGCTTAATATTCTATTCTCGACATGCAGCCACATTGGTATTTCAGCCTTGATCTGCTGAGTCACTGTTGTCAGGGGCCATTGTTTTTCAGAGAACAATTTGTAGTTTGTCTGGAGAGAGACGGGCAACAAAGTTGTGAAGATAACTTTTATTGAATCAACGTCTCTTGGGTGAGAGCGTAAGCTTTCAAGTTTCACAGAGCTCTTCCTCGCTCTTTGAAAGTTGCAAGCCTGCACGCACTCCTCTCCCTTATAAACCAGGCAGGCAGGTATGTCTCGGCCCGGGGGCAGCCTGGTGCCCACGGCACATCACTACCTTGTGACACTGCCAAAAGGTGATGCTAAAAGGCACCCTTTAGTGCCACCTTTCGGTAGTGCTCCAGGGTGGGAATGGGAGGCTTTTACAACATTTTATTGAATGTACTAATGGGGAGTTTTATTGCAGGATTGGGATGCTGGGTGGGACTTGGAGACAGCCCCAACCCTCCTCCTCCTCCCCCCACCCCACGGGAGGGGGTGGGGTATGCGTTTGGGTGGGTAAGAAGGGGCAGGGCAGAGAGTTTCCCTCTGGGTGAGAAATGTGGGAGTGGGGTGGGGACTTTCATGTGTGAGGGAATGAGTCAGGTGCTGGTGGTTGGGATGGGGTTGTATTTGTCTTTTAGGAATATGTTGTAAGCCTCCTAGAGCCACATGGATTGGGCAGGGTATAGATCGAAAGATAATAATTAACAATTAACTTTTGGGGTCCCACACAGCATCCACATTCTATTTTATCTGGAGATGGATCAAACATGACAGCAGAGATGAAATTCTCCATTCAACAAGTTGTCCCAATTAGGGATGGGCGAACAGATCGCGGTTCGGGTTCAGCCGTTCGGCTTGGTCCGGTTTGGTTTGCCCGTTCGGTTCGGCCGTTTGGTTTGTTCGCTGCGTTCAAGTTTGGCTGTTCGGTTCAGTCCTGTTTAGTTTGATTCAGGTGTTCGGAAAAAGACTCTCTGTGTGAGGAATGATGGCCCCAGACCCATGACGGTGGGTCTTGGGGCTAGAGTGGCAGCTTAAATATATTGGCCACAGCCTCCCTGCCAGTAACTTGGCCCCAGAACCCTGACGGCGGGTCATGGGACTGGAGTGGCTGTTTCTTGATGCTGTGGAATGGCATTGTCTCCATGCGAGGAATGATGGCCCCAGACCCATGACGCTGGGTCCTGGGACTAGAGTGGTAGCTTCTAGGTATTGGCCACAGCCCTCCCTGCCTGAAACTTGGCCCCAGAACCCTGAAGGCAGGTCCTGGGGCTGGAGTGGCTGTTTCTTGATGCAGTGGAAAGACATCACCTCCGTGTGAGGAATGATGACCCCAGACCCATGACGGTGGGTGCTAGGGCTAGATTGGCAGCTTCTAGATACATATTGGCCACAGCCCTCCCTGCCAGTAATGTAGGCCCCAAAACCCTGACGGTGGGTCCTGGGGCTGGAGTGGCTGTT
>QEPC01007559.1:7602376-7630884 GCA_003113815.1 Sphenodon punctatus | reverse complement strand
GGCACTTTTCACCAACTCCATCTGGTGAGGAGGCTGCGGCCCTTTCTTTCTGGTTCAGACCTGGCCACCATCATCCATGCCTTTATTACCTGAAGACTAGATTAGCCCAATGCGCTCTGTGTCTGTCTCTTATACACATCTAGATGTGTATAAGAGACAGCTGCGAAGCCAGTGGTCTGAGGTGAAAAGGGATGGTGATTGGGCAGGCTGGCTGCTACTCCAAGCCTCTCCACCCTTGGTGCCTGAAAGTCTGCTCCTCAGCTGACTCCCCCTCCCTGTCACGTTTTGCCTTCCAGTGACACATTTTTTGCCACCCGAATTCACCTGAACCGAACTGAACTGACCGAACTGTTCGATCTTTTTGACGTTTGGAATTGAATTTGGTTCGTGGTTGGGTCCGGGTTGGGTTGTCCGAACAGACTGGGTTCGGGCCAAAATCCGAACTTCCGAACTGTGTTCGCCCATCCCTAGTCCCATTGCTGACCAGGAGTGCTTGCCTCTGGGGATGGGGGAAGGTGCAGGTAGTTGGTCAGTCTGCATGCTCAATCAATGCCTGACTTGTTTTAGATGGAGGTGAAGTAGTTCAAATTACATCTTTTATTGGACCGACTTCTGTTGGTGAGAATACGCAAGCATTTGAGTAAAACTTCAGGCATGAAGCATAGCAAGTCAGAACTGCATAAACTGAGCAAATGCGGGACAGGTATATATGGCCCAAAAGTTTGCGTATTCTCACCAATGGAAGTTGGTTCAATAAAAGGTATTATTTGAACTACTTCGCCTCCATCTTTTACATTTGGGACCAACACAACAAACACGCTTTCTAGCTTGTTTTGGTGAGATGGTCAACAACCGATCATTTAGGCAGATTTTGAATGATCCAAAGTAGCTATATTTGAGGTAATCTTTTCTCCAAAGAGTTTACTGTATACACTAGAATAACTAAATGCACTAGAGTCAAATAAAGTAACTGAACAAGTTATTCAAACAATAGGGGAAGGAAGAGGAGGTCCAATGAGCAGTGGCCCCAAACCGGCCCCCCTCTGGGTTAGCAAGTTCAAACCTGGGCTATGACCTATCAAAAATATTTCCTTTATCTGGCCTTGGGTGGCAGCGTAGCAGCTCGTAAGGCAGTTGCTCAGTAAAGCTGAAATGGATAATTCAGGTGGATTCCATCATTGGCAGTTCTATCCATTCTGATCCGGGTCTGACAAAATGGTGACTGATTGCAATTCAGTCCTCATTTTGTGAGATACTCAGATCAGCTGCTGTGGCTCTTGAACAGTAGGACATACAGTGCCATCTTGCGCATGTGCAACAAAGAATTTTGGATATTGCCTATGAGCAAGATGACACTGTCCTGCTGTTCCGGAGATGCAACAGCCTTTTGAATGGTGTACAGAGATCTGTCGCTGTTAAAAGTTCATGTCAGGTCACCATGCACCATTCTGAAACCAGCCATTGGGAGAAGTCGTGCGCAGATGGGGAGTTTGTTGTCATCAGTATGCTGCTGACGTGCAACTTTACCTGTCTTTTTCATCTGATCCAGGTCCTGCTGTCTCGGTGCTCTCACAGAGCTTGACGGCTGTGGCAGACTGGATGAGGCTGAGCTGATTGAAACTGAATGGAGGTAAGATGGAGGTGATGGTCATTGGAGGGTTTGGGGTCCTGGATGGGGGGCTGTTACTTGTTATTGACGGGGTTTGCGCCATATTGGCATCTCAGGTTAGGAGCCTGGGAGTGCTCCTGGATCTACAGCTGCATCTGGATCTCCAGACATCGGCTGCAGCCAGGAGTGCGTTCCGCCAATTGTATCTGGTGAGGCAGCTCCGCCCCAATATCTTGGATTCCAACCTGGCCACTGTCATCCATGCATTTGTCACCTCGATGCTGGACTATTGTAATGTGCTTTATGTGGGGCTGCTCATGGTGATGGTTCGGAAGCTACATTTAGTTCAGAATGCTGCGGCCCATTTCCTCACAGCGATGGGCCATTGGGAGCACATTATGTCAGTGCTTCAGGCATTGCACTGGCTGCCTATAGTCTTCTGGGCCCAGTTCAAAGTGCTGGCGTTAACCTATAAAGTCCTAAACAGTCTGGACCCTAGCTATCTGAGGAACCGCCTCACTTCCTGGGCCCCTGGGCGGCTCCTGCAATCATTGGGGATGCCCTCCTGGAGGTTCCTCACTATAGATGGGTGGGGACCGACAGGCGGGCATTCTAAGTGGCCGCTCCGGTGCTGTGAAACTCTCTCCTGGTGGAGGCCCACCTCAGCCCAAGCCTTCTTACATTCCGCTATCAGTGTAAGACCTGGCTCTTCTGCTAGGCATTCAGTGGAGGGGAGGGTTGAGGGTGAGTTGGGAGGGATCTTCTGCACCACTGTATTGAACTGCAATTGAATTGTTATTGTTTTAGTATTTATTTTTGAATTTTTGTATTATAGTTATTTATGTTTTTAGTGTATTTTATGATGATGTGAGCCACCCTGAACTGCCTGAGTGCAGGAGGAGCAGGATATAAATTCATAACATAAAAACATAGATAAATTAAATAAAATTAACTGGGGATCAACTTTTTAAATGTATGAGATGTCCAAGAATGATGAAATGACATGCTGGGATGCTCACTTGCATTAGAAATTGTATCTGTTTATTTAGCTGATTTGCATAAATTACTAGGATCACAGAATTTGGATTCTCTGTTGGTGGTTTTTTTTTGGGGGGGGCGGGGTTGCTGCAGAATATGGACTTTTTCTTTTTTTTTCTTTTTGTAGAATACACAGGGGCCTGCATCTAGAATATGTATCCAGTGATTCTGATTGCTTTGATTTATAAATGACGTTGGGGACTACTTACCCTTTAAACTTAGCTGTCTTGCAGTAACTACTCCCACCCAAGGATATAGAAGTTTGAGCTTCAGGCAGGCAACTCAGGCTGCTTTCACACAAGAAGTTAATTGTGGGATTATAATTTGCTCCCCCAAATTAACTGCATGTGCGAATGTACTATTTTGCATTCGTCCTGTGAGTTCTGCCTTGAGTGCACGCGCATTGATGGGCTCCAAAACTACTCTTACAGTGACGGGTGTTATGTTTGCACAAAATTGGGAATATGGGAATACCTGTTGGTATTACAGTTGTGGGATAGCAGGCATAGAAACCAGCAAACCAGCAGGACAGAGCAGTGGTTCATTCCCAGATAGTTATTTTCAGTCGGCTTGTTAATTTGACCTTGCCCTGCTGCCATCTTGTTAATTTCACCTTGATCTGCTGCCATCTTGCTAATTCCAGTCCACTGCTGGCTTGTGGATTTCAGTTGCTCTCTGAGGTCAGTCAGGCAGCAGGTGCAGGGCAGAAGAGGGAGGATGAAAATTATGTGAAATTTGTGCTCATGAGAATGGTAGATCCCACGATTATGTAAAACATGCACAGAAAAAAATTGCAGGAGATGTCTCATGAGAAGGGTGCCCAGAAAATAAATTGTATGATTTTAAGATCTCAGGAAGATCGTGAGAACAAGAAAACCATGGGACACACCATCTTGTGTGAAAGCAGCCTCGTTCTAGAGCTAGCTGCTGTGGGAGGCTGATTCTAGACTCTGTTGGGAACTCTCTGTGGGCCTGGAGAGGATGAATGTTAGTGCGAAGCCTGCCTGTGCTGCTGCTAGGAAGCAGGTAGGAGGAAGGCAGTGGGAACAACTGTACTGGGTACTGTATTGTCTCTAACTTTTCTTTGGGAAGCACATGTTATACATGCTTTTATGCTTGGCATGAACAAGGCATGTAACTGAAGACTGAGTCTAAAATAAAGGGATCGTAATACTTTGCCTATCGTAGCCCTGAGTTATGGGAAACAGGTCCACCTCCACTTAATGCTGTTAGCCATTTTATCACAGGCCTGTATCTAGAATATTCACGGAATTGGTATCAGACCAGTGATGTTCACAGTTTGGGCAAAGCAAAGATGGCATGTCCCCCATCTCAAAGTAATGGTATGCTCCTGTCAGGCTACAAGGCTGTGCCCGTCCCAGGGAAGCCGCCGCTCGGGGTGTGCATGCATCCCCCGCTGAGCCTATTGCTTCGGCACCCTCTGTTGCCCCAGCAACCGATCCAGCCGACGGTAGCGGAGCTCCACCTACTGCGACCCCACACAACGCGGGGTCAGCGTCAGGACCACCGCAACATTCTGCGCGGCTCCAGGCATGCAGGGGGAGGGGCCACAGGTATAACTGCCGGTGCTGGGAAGCACCCAGAGCCGGTAATCTACGGAGAAACTGGCCCCCTTGAGAGAACCCTGTTGATTGCTTATTGTTGCTTGTTACTTGCGTGTCCTGTCGAATGAGAGTGTGCTACCCCTCCGTGTTCTTCCTTCCCCTCAGGTGAGTGACCAACGAAAGGTGAGTACTTGTTGCATACTTCCCCTCCCCCATTTCCCGGACTTCCTTATCCCCAGTCCCTGTGCTGCGTGTTCCTGCCTCTGTACCTGTCGCCCCCTGGGACCCTTTCCCAACTCCCCCACTATCTCACACCTACCTACCCTGAACCCCCTTGTGACATGTACTGGGGTGAGTGGAGTGGGATTCAGGAGTGGGGAGGTGCAGTCCTACTCCGGTGCTCGGTGCCCTATGATGATAAGGGCCTTGTCTCGCTGAGAGGTTTAGGGCCCACATACTATCCTGATGGGCATTTTAGGCTCCTAGGGGCCTGCCAGCACCAAGGCGTGAGTGAACCGTGGGTGTCCCTGTTGTTTGGGGGGGTGTTCTCCCTACCCCTACTGACAGAATTACCAGCACTACACAACCCTTGTGTCGAGTTTCCCAGGACCCCTACCCATACCTGTGGTCCACTATGGATATCGCCAAAGAACTAGGAGATTTAGTTAGAGCCATTCAGTCCATGGCCATGGAGATCAAAGATCTGCAGAGCAAACATGACACCCTGACTGCCGTAGTAGCTGGCACTCCTGATCCCATTGTGCCTCCCCCGGCAGCCCCAGTGGTGATGGTTGAGACCCCCTACAGGAGTGACGGGCCACAGAGAACCCAAGGGGCCCCGTATTGACAAGTTCACAGGGGACTGCAGGACCATTCAGGGGTTTCTGGCACTCTGTGAGCTTATGTTCACTACCCAGCCAGGAACGTATACCACAAATGCCCTCAAGGTTACCTTCATCATAGGACATCTTGCAGGCCTCCCTTTGGAGTGGGCTACAACCCTCCTGAAAGGGAAAAGCCCGCTACTCTCCAAGTATCCTGATTTCATACGAGAGTTTGCCTTTCTATTCAATCACCCTCACCGAGTAAAAGATGTGGAAACGGCTATCCTTTCCCTAAAACAAGGCAAGGAGGGGGCTGGGGAGGGGAGCGGGGGCTATTGGAGTATATAACTTCATTTCAACAGCTAGTGTTGGATTTGTGATGGCCTAATGATGTGTTATGGGTGATGTTCTGAAGAAGGTTGAATGATGAGATAAAATATCAGCTGGCCTATACCACGCTCCCTGATACCTGAGAGAAACTTGAAAACCTCTTCTTGCAAATACAAGAATGGCTGGTGGAGCTAAGGAGGGAACAACGACAAGAAACATGAAGTTCCTTGCCATGAACCTTTGACCCAACGCTGCCACCCCCCCTTGAAGGAGCCGCGTTCAACGACCCCGAACCTATGCAGCTGGGAGCTTTGCACAGGCCAGTATTGCCAGAAGAATGAGAACAACGGAGAAAATCTTGTGCCTGTTTCTATTGCAGAAACACCACACCACCCATTTTATACACGAGTGCCTGTTGCTACCCCCGCAACGCTGAGATCCGGGAAACACCAGGGGCCGGGATGGGCAAGGACCCTCCCGGCCATAAAACCAGTACCGGCAACCCAACATACACAGAACACCCATTTTAAGGTCCCGCTTACCCTCGGAGTCGCATCAGGTTGGTCCCGGGTGGTGTGGGCCCTCATTGATTCTGGAGCATCAGGGAACTTCCTTGACATTGGACAGGCCCGAAACTATGTCATTCCCCTGGAACCAAAAGCCCAACCCAAAATGGTCAATTCTATTGATGGATCCCCCTTGGTTTCTGGCCCAGTCACGTCTCAACCCCCCCCCCCCCCGGTTTGTACCATGGGGAGTCACCAAGAGAAGCTTGTCTTCAATGCAGTGTGTACACCGGTGTTTTCTGTGGTGTTGGGCCTCCCTTGGTTGACCTGTTACAATCCTTGCATTGACTGGACTGTTCCTTGGCTTTGTTTTTCCTCCCCTTATTGCAAGCAAACCTTCATCTACCACCCACCAACCGTCTCTCAGAATCCCGCCACCCTCTGTGGGACAACTAAGTCAACTGAACTACCAATGGAATACCAGGACTATGCCGATGTATTAAGCCCGACTCAAGCGGCGGAGTTACCACCGCATCACCCGTACGACTGTCCCATAGACCTTTTACCAGGAGTGGAACTGCCGTTTGGTAGAATTTACACCTTATCTACACCCAAGCTTGCAACACTTCGACAATATTTCGATGACAGCCTCTGTAAGGGATTTATCCATCCTTCCTCGTTCCCTGCAGGTGCGCCCATATTCTTCATGTCTAAAAAGGATGGTGGCCTTCGACCCTGCATCGACTATCGGGGCCTGAACCTAGTCACCATTAAGAACCAGTACCCCTTACCCTTAATCTCCGAACTCTTGGACCATCTACAAGGGGTGCAACTCTTTACAAAACTGGACCTCCGGGGCTCTTATAATTTAGTTCGAGTGCGGGAAGGGGACAAATGGAAGACTGCATTCTGCACCCGGTATGGACATTTTGAATACCAAGTCATGTCTTTTGGCCTCGCCAACGTACCAGCGACCTTTCAACATTTTATAAATGACATTTTTCGTGATGTGTTGGACCTTTTTGTCATCACATATCTTGATGACATCCTGATTTATTCCTCCTCCCGCAGTCAATATGTCTCGCATGTCCGGAAGGTGCTCCAACAATTACGCGATAATAAGCTCTACTGCAAACAAGAAAAATGCGCCTTCCACCTGACCACTGTAAACTTCTTGGACTTTGTAATAAATGCAGAGGGAATTGCCATGGATTCACAAAAGGTCGATGCCATTCAGCAATGGCCCATTCCACAGGCAGTAAAACCGCTGTAACGCTTTCTTTGAAGCACTAACTATTATCGTCAGTACATTCCACACTATAAATAACCAAACCACTAGGAATGGGCGAATGCGGTTCGGATGTTCGTCGTTCGGACCAAACTCAGTCTGTTCGGACGTCCGAACCGATCGTTCGAACCGAACTCTCAAATGACCGAACAGTTCAGTCGTGTTCGGATGAGTTCGGGGGCAGGAAAAACGTCTTTTCAGGGCCAAAAATTCGGTTTTGGTTTCATTTCAGTTTCTGTATCAATAGTGCTATTTTTGAATGTTCAGCCAAGTTCGGTCAAACCGAACTCAGCTGAATCGAACCTGAAATTGGGTTTTGAACCGAACGTCCGAACATCCAAACCATGTTCTGTTCGCCCATCCCTACAAGCCACTGACCTTGCTGTTAAAAATGGACTGGGCCTACGTGTGGGACAAGCAACAACAACAGAGTTTGGATGTTTGATGCTGGATCAGTTGCTGGGGCAATAGAGGGCGCCGAGGCAATGGGCTCGGCAGGGGGCGCATGCACGCCCTGAGTGGCGGCTTTGCTGGGAGAGCAGGTGGTTAGAGTGCCGGTGGCGCCGGACTCGCGACCAATATGATCGATCGCAGCACAAGAGCGGTTTAAAGGCCTATGCTGTGGCAGTGCAGGCAGCAAAGAAGCAGTTCTTTGCTGCCCTTATTGCATCTGCAAAGTCACATCCAGCAGAGCTTTTCCAGGTGGTGAAGGGCTCGGTCAGTCCTGCCTGCCTCCACCTGGACCTGGAGCAATCAAGTGACCGCTGTGACCAGTTTATCGAGTACTTTGTAGATAAGATCGCTCGCATCCGCCATGATTTCGGTACCACAGTTATTGCAGAGGATCATCTTGGGGCTGTGGATGCCCTGTCCTGTCCTGTTTTGTCGGATCGGTTTCAGATGGTGTTGCCTGCTGATGTGGAATCCTTGTTGGGATCTGTTCATGCTACTACTTGTGAGCAAGATCCATGCCCATCCTCGCTGGTGAAAGCCAGCCAGGAGACGTTATGGCCGTTGCTGGCTGGAGTGGTTAGTGCCTCCCTTTGGGAGGGCAGAGTGCCTGACTTCCTGAAGGAGGCTGTGGTTAGGCCTCTGCTCAAGAAATCACCTCTGGATGCTGATGCTCCTGCCAGTTATCGGCCAGTCTCTAACCTTCCCTTTTTAGGGAAGGTTATTGAACGGGCTGTGGCACAGCAGCTCCAGGAACATCTGGACCCCACCAGTTTCCTTGATTCCTCTCAGTCTGGTTTTCGGCACGGGTATGGTACAGAGACTGCATTGGTGGCCTTGGTTGACGATCTCCATTTGGCATTGGACCAGGGTCATCAGACCTTACTGGTCCTGCTACATCTTTGGGTTGCATTTGATACAGTCGATCATGAGGTGCTGGTGACCTGCCTGCGGGACCGTGCCGGGATTGGAAGAATGGTCTTGGACTGATTTCATTCGTTCCTGGCTGGGAGAACTCACCGGGTGGTCTTGGAGGAGGGTACGTCTTCCCCCCGGGACCTCGCGTGTGGAGTCCCGCAGGGTGCTATTCTGTCCCCCCTCTTGTTTAACATCTATATGCAGCCGTTAGGGGAGATCATAAGAGGGTTTCAGGGCATGCAGTGTCATCAGTATGCTGATGACACTCAGCTCTATCTCTCCTTTTCCATTGACCCAGGTCACACAGTTTCCCTATTTTCCCAGTGCCTGTCAGCTGTGGTGGGGCGTGGATGAGGTTGAGCCATCTGCAATTGAATCCTGACAAGACGGAGGTGATGTTGGTGGGCGAGGGCTTGGGGGACCTGGGGGTGGTTGAATCTCCTCTTGTTGGGGTGGTTCGTCCTCCCATGGTCTCTCAAGTGCGGAGTCTGGGTGTACTCCTTGATTCACGGCTCAGCCTGGAATCTCAGGTTGTGGCTGTGGTGGGGAGTGCATTTTGGCAGCTACATCCTGTCTGGCGGCTTCAGCCGTATCTCTCAGACTCCGACCTCGCCACTGTCATCCATGCCTTCATCACCTCAAGGCTGGATTACTGCAACGCGCTCTAAGTGGGGCTGCCCAAGAAGCTGGTTTGGAGGCTGCAGCTGGTGCAGAATGCCGAGGCCCGTCTCCTTACTGGGGTGGGTTGCAGGGAGCACAGGACACCTGTGCTCCGGGCTCTGCACTGGCTGCCTATAAAGCACCGAGCCAGGTTCAAGGTGCTGGTTTTAACCTTTAAAGCCCTTCATGGCCTGGACCCTACTTACCTGCAGGATCGCCTCACTCCCCATGTGTCAGTGCGACCCTTGAGATCGTCCGTGGGAGCCTTTTTGGAGGTTTCCCGGGTGAGGTGCGTGGCCACCGATGTTAGATCTTTCTCGGTGGCCGCTCCTGTGCTGTGGAATTCGCTCCCGGAGGAGGCTCGGTTGGCTCCCACTCTCCTGGTATTTCGGCGTTTATGTAAGACCTGGCTGTTCTGCCAGGCTTTCGGTGAGGGTGGGGGCGGGGTAGGGTCTTTTCCCTCTGCATTATTGTGTTTTTAACTGTTTTAAACTGTTTGTTTTATTGATGCTGTTCACCGCCCTGGGCTGCCCTGTGGGCAGGAGGGGCGGGATACAAATTTTTAATAAATAAAATAAATAAATAAAAATAACTGCTGGCTCTGGCAAGCACCCAGTGCCGGTAATCTGTGGAGAAACTGGCCCCCTTGAGAGAACCCTGTTGATTGCTTATTGTTGCTTGTTACTTGCGTGTCCTGTCAAGCGAGACCATGTGTTACCCCTCCATGTTCTTCCTTCCCCTTGGGTGAGTGACCAACGAAATGTGAGTACTTGTGCATACTTCCCCTCCCCCATTTCCCGGGCTTCCTTATCCCCAATCCCTGTGCTGCGTGTTCCTCCCTCCGTACCTGTCGCCCCCTGAGACCCTATCCCAACTCCCCCACTATCTCACACCTACCTATCCTGAACCCCCTTGTGATGTGTGACTGGGGCAAGTGGAGTGGGATTCAGGAGTGGGGAGGTGCAGTTGGCGCCCTATGATGATAAGGGCCTCGTCTTGCTGAGGCATTTAGAGCCTGCATACTATCCTGACGGGCATTTTAGGCTCCTAGGGGCCTGCCATCACCAAGGCATGAGTGAAGTGTGGGTGTCCCCGTTGTTTGGGCGTGTGTTCCCCCTATCCCTACTGACAGCTCCACAAGCAATGGTATGTGCTATTAGTGATAACATTCATTCAGATGTCTTTATGTCCCAGCATCTCCCTCCATTTCTTCCATACTACTTCCCTACAATTTTCTAGCTAGCAGCAGTGCAACATGGTGCACGGGGTAACCACCTATAGGATACCCAAGTGTGGAGTACTGTGTGCATCCAAGGACGTCATAAAATATTCTTATCTCTGGAAAGGAAAATATGAGCGTCTTATCTAGACTGAGGCAACACTGGGAGGTGGACAAGGAGTATATAGCTTGTGACTTTGAATTCTGGATCTGAGATCAGTAAGAGCGTTTCAGTTTCTGATGGCAAAGATTTACTTTTAGCTTCATTAGGTGTGTTGTTTATCAGATGGGAAAGTGGTGTGTTTGTGTTTGTGTTGGTCTGTATGCTAAGATGACAGGGATGGTGAGAATGCACCACAACTGTCAACAAAATACACCTTCAAGCTTTTGTCTTTCCTTTTATATAAAAAATAAGAATGTAAAACAAGGGCCTTCCAAACAGTGGCCCAAAACACAGTGATCCTGATAAGAAAACTTCAGCCTTCACTGAGGACTTGACTTGCTGGGTGGCCTTGGGCAAGTCGCTAACTCTAAGTCTCAGTTCCTCATCTGTCAAATGGAAATAATAATAATAATAATAATAATAATAAATAATAATAATGACCTACCTCACGGTATTGTTGTTAGGGTGAACTATATAAGGACTGTAAATCCCTTTTTGAAGACTGAAAGGGTTATATAAATGATAAATAATAATAATAATTAATAATAATAATAATAATAATAATAATAATTAATAATAAATTAATAATTAATAAAGTCACTTTCCCCTCTTCACAGTGACCATGGTCCAGGCTTGAAGATTCGTGCATACTTTTCTCTGTGGGACTAGTCTGCTTACTTTAGGAATCACACTTTCCCCAAGGTTTGACCCCTTATTAATGATTAAATATTTCTCATGTCACTGACACTATTTAAATAATTAAATAGGCTGGCATTGCTTGCTATCAGATGCAAATCTTCTCACACACATCTATGACTAATGTCTTGTTGGTAAAATATTGATTATCTTCTGAACTTTATAACGTCTGTGTTCACACTGCAGGGCTGGAAAAACAAATCGTGATCTGGCCAACAATGAACTTTCCAGAGAAGCTTTATTCTATGAGAAGTAGTCAGTGGAAATTTCCCACAAATTGGTACTGAAGACAATGGTGGACTTACATGGATGAGGAAGGACCCTGCGTGGTCCTTCTCAAGCCTTGAACTTTAGCGATTTTATAAACTATTTACTCCAAAGTGATGAAGTTCGGGTAAGAAAAAAAATCTTATTAAAAGTGGTAAAAATAATTGCAGCTCCCGTTGATCACTATCTGACCTTGCTGATTATAGTATTAATAAGCAGTACTGAGACCATGCAGGAAATCTATGATGGAACCAGGAATTAAAATTGGAATTCTCAAAACTTATAAGTGCCTCAACCACAAGATTACCAGGATCGCTTTCCATTTTCTGCAACTTTCAACAGAACATTTTGGGAGCAGTTGTGTAATCCGGTATGATTTTTTTGTGAGTTGGATCAAATAAAGCATTATTATTGGTGGAGGCTATCCTAGACATGAACTAGGCAGACTATGCATTATTATGAGGCCTTTGTGTTCTTTTTAATGGTTAACAAGCTGAAAGACATTTATCTTAGGTTGTAGGGGTGTAAAAATATAGGACAGATTTAAGTATGTTTGAAACACCTTCGTGCTACTTGCTTTTTGGTTTATTTTAAAATTTCTTAGATTTTCAATTGTAAAAAAAATGGTCAACCCAGTTCAGGTTTTCCAACCTGGGAAGCTTTTCTGGTGTTTTCAGTCATTTTGGTTTAGACACTAATTGATTGGTTGAACATAAAAACAGCTGTATGGCCCTTTTCACACAGACACTCTAACACTGATAACATAGGTACTATATTTTATTATACATGTTGTAGGTTACCCATAGAGCACATCTGCAGCTCTGCAACATGTATAGTAAAATGTAACACCCATTTTATCAGTGTTAAGCGTGTCTGTGTGAAAAGGGCCTATTTTTAAGAAATTAAGTTATTTTAATCCAGTGATGCAGCTTTAAAAAATTTGACAAAGCCCCACAATAATGATTTAGAACAGTTTTGTTCCTCATTGCTCCCATTTCTCTCAGAGCTGAACTTGGCTTCATGCCAGTAATTGAAATTTGATGTTGTTTGTTCATATTAAAATATAGATGATATGCAAAGTGACAGACACTGACTGTATTTGATTTGCAAACTGCTTCTATGAAATGGATGATTTTGAATATTAATGAATCAGGCTTTCAAACCAGTTGCTATATGTCCCCCTGTCCCCCTTGAGAGGTTAGTGCAAAGGGTTTGACAGTATGGAAATTTTGAAAATAAACAATCCATTTAATCAAGTGCCTATTAATTATTCATTAACTATTTGAAAGGAAGCAGCTTTGTTATTTTAAAAATTAGGTGCCATTCCAGATCCGTTCTATGTGTCTCCTGCTTTGATTTCTCTGTGTGACTGTTATAGGATTCTGATCATAACTGATTCAAAAGACAGTTCCCATTTAATTGGACTCTTTTCAGCTTATCAGATGCAGAACTAAGATCATTATTTCTTCTTTTCTGTCTCTATGGCTTCTGGCTGAGTGTTCTATCTCATGCAACTTATTTTTTTTTAAGACATCCTATTACAGGAGAGATTTACAATAAAGAAAAGTCACATTCAAATTACCGGTATGAACGTGGTTGCCAGAAGGGAGATGCTTGGGGGCATGGTTGCACCACCCTGCCCCTGCCCCTTCTGAGTGTTGTGATGTCATGATGCTCAGAAAAGGAGTGTGATGATGTCAAAAAGGGGTGGGGAAAAATGGTTTCTCTGCCACCACACTGAATGCAATTCTGTCAGCACCCTTGGGTACCAGATGAACCTACACTATGTAGGTTGGACGAGATGACTTGAGGTTCCCTTCAGCTAGAGATGGTTTGAAACAGTTGTTCCTTTTTCGCAGAACAGTTCCATGAAAATGGAACGAGTGTTGGAATTGGGACCAAAATTCCAATAGAAATAACTTTTGGATCAGAATTCTGATCAGCCTATTTATGCATGTGCAGAATGGCCATGGCCTTACATGGAAATTGAAGCTTCTATTTTGGTGTTAGGACAGAAGCCATTTTCTGTATGTGCAAAATGGCTGTGGCCTTTTTGCATATGCCCAAAATGCCAGAATTCTTTTCGATCAGTCCAATTGCAATTCTGATTGGAATGCTGTCCAATCTGAATTCTGACCAGACTGCTCAAAATGCCCAGTTCTGTCAAAAATAGAAACTGGGCAGAATTGTAGCTTCAGCCCTGCTTCCAATCTTAAAAATCTATGATTTGAAAATTCTATGTAAAAATAAGATTAGAGTTCAGTTCAGAGGGACCAAGTTCTATGCCAGATACCCATGTCTCAGTCCTAATGAGGTCACTGAAAGCTGTGTTTTTCTGTATAGAGGTGTGCATGTAGTTTTTGTTATATCAATAATGAAAACTAAATTTGTCATTTTTGTTATCGTTATTGCAATAACGAAAATGACCAAAAAAATAACAAAATCAATAACGATAATGAAAGTCGTTATTGATTTCAGGTGGCGTGATTTCAGGCTGGCAGGTGTTTTTTGGAGGGAAATGTGGCGAGGGGAGGAGGGAGCAGAAATCTCAGAGCCAGAAGCAGTGCTGAACTCTTGAACTGGGCATGTGATGGGAGGGGAAGGACCGGATGGATGTAATCACTGGCCAATGAGCAGCGCAAGCAGGTCCCAGGCAGTTGAATGGCACCCTGTGATTGCTCAATGCCTCCTGCCTCCCAGAACCAACCAGGGGAGCTCTGGGGGAGGGCACTGCAGGGCTGGGCAGCTTNCTGTCTCTTATACACATCTAGATGTGTATAAGAGACAGCTGCGAAGCCAGTGGTCTGAGGTGAAAAGGGATGGTGATTGGGCAGGCTGGCTGCTACTCCAAGCCTCTCCACCCTTGGTGCCTGAAAGTCTGCTCCTCAGCTGACTCCCCCTCCCTGTCACGTTTTGCCTTCCAGTGACACATTTTTTGCCACCCGAATTCACCTGAACCGAACTGAACTGACCGAACTGTTCGATCTTTTTGACGTTTGGAATTGAATTTGGTTCGTGGTTGGGTCCGGGTTGGGTTGTCCGAACAGACTGGGTTCGGGCCAAAATCCGAACTTCCGAACTGTGTTCGCCCATCCCTAGTCCCATTGCTGACCAGGAGTGCTTGCCTCTGGGGATGGGGGAAGGTGCAGGTAGTTGGTCAGTCTGCATGCTCAATCAATGCCTGACTTGTTTTAGATGGAGGTGAAGTAGTTCAAATTACATCTTTTATTGGACCGACTTCTGTTGGTGAGAATACGCAAGCATTTGAGTAAAACTTCAGGCATGAAGCATAGCAAGTCAGAACTGCATAAACTGAGCAAATGCGGGACAGGTATATATGGCCCAAAAGTTTGCGTATTCTCACCAATGGAAGTTGGTTCAATAAAAGGTATTATTTGAACTACTTCGCCTCCATCTTTTACATTTGGGACCAACACAACAAACACGCTTTCTAGCTTGTTTTGGTGAGATGGTCAACAACCGATCATTTAGGCAGATTTTGAATGATCCAAAGTAGCTATATTTGAGGTAATCTTTTCTCCAAAGAGTTTACTGTATACACTAGAATAACTAAATGCACTAGAGTCAAATAAAGTAACTGAACAAGTTATTCAAACAATAGGGGAAGGAAGAGGAGGTCCAATGAGCAGTGGCCCCAAACCGGCCCCCCTCTGGGTTAGCAAGTTCAAACCTGGGCTATGACCTATCAAAAATATTTCCTTTATCTGGCCTTGGGTGGCAGCGTAGCAGCTCGTAAGGCAGTTGCTCAGTAAAGCTGAAATGGATAATTCAGGTGGATTCCATCATTGGCAGTTCTATCCATTCTGATCCGGGTCTGACAAAATGGTGACTGATTGCAATTCAGTCCTCATTTTGTGAGATACTCAGATCAGCTGCTGTGGCTCTTGAACAGTAGGACATACAGTGCCATCTTGCGCATGTGCAACAAAGAATTTTGGATATTGCCTATGAGCAAGATGACACTGTCCTGCTGTTCCGGAGATGCAACAGCCTTTTGAATGGTGTACAGAGATCTGTCGCTGTTAAAAGTTCATGTCAGGTCACCATGCACCATTCTGAAACCAGCCATTGGGAGAAGTCGTGCGCAGATGGGGAGTTTGTTGTCATCAGTATGCTGCTGACGTGCAACTTTACCTGTCTTTTTCATCTGATCCAGGTCCTGCTGTCTCGGTGCTCTCACAGAGCTTGACGGCTGTGGCAGACTGGATGAGGCTGAGCTGATTGAAACTGAATGGAGGTAAGATGGAGGTGATGGTCATTGGAGGGTTTGGGGTCCTGGATGGGGGGCTGTTACTTGTTATTGACGGGGTTTGCGCCATATTGGCATCTCAGGTTAGGAGCCTGGGAGTGCTCCTGGATCTACAGCTGCATCTGGATCTCCAGACATCGGCTGCAGCCAGGAGTGCGTTCCGCCAATTGTATCTGGTGAGGCAGCTCCGCCCCAATATCTTGGATTCCAACCTGGCCACTGTCATCCATGCATTTGTCACCTCGATGCTGGACTATTGTAATGTGCTTTATGTGGGGCTGCTCATGGTGATGGTTCGGAAGCTACATTTAGTTCAGAATGCTGCGGCCCATTTCCTCACAGCGATGGGCCATTGGGAGCACATTATGTCAGTGCTTCAGGCATTGCACTGGCTGCCTATAGTCTTCTGGGCCCAGTTCAAAGTGCTGGCGTTAACCTATAAAGTCCTAAACAGTCTGGACCCTAGCTATCTGAGGAACCGCCTCACTTCCTGGGCCCCTGGGCGGCTCCTGCAATCATTGGGGATGCCCTCCTGGAGGTTCCTCACTATAGATGGGTGGGGACCGACAGGCGGGCATTCTAAGTGGCCGCTCCGGTGCTGTGAAACTCTCTCCTGGTGGAGGCCCACCTCAGCCCAAGCCTTCTTACATTCCGCTATCAGTGTAAGACCTGGCTCTTCTGCTAGGCATTCAGTGGAGGGGAGGGTTGAGGGTGAGTTGGGAGGGATCTTCTGCACCACTGTATTGAACTGCAATTGAATTGTTATTGTTTTAGTATTTATTTTTGAATTTTTGTATTATAGTTATTTATGTTTTTAGTGTATTTTATGATGATGTGAGCCACCCTGAACTGCCTGAGTGCAGGAGGAGCAGGATATAAATTCATAACATAAAAACATAGATAAATTAAATAAAATTAACTGGGGATCAACTTTTTAAATGTATGAGATGTCCAAGAATGATGAAATGACATGCTGGGATGCTCACTTGCATTAGAAATTGTATCTGTTTATTTAGCTGATTTGCATAAATTACTAGGATCACAGAATTTGGATTCTCTGTTGGTGGTTTTTTTTTGGGGGGGGCGGGGTTGCTGCAGAATATGGACTTTTTCTTTTTTTTTCTTTTTGTAGAATACACAGGGGCCTGCATCTAGAATATGTATCCAGTGATTCTGATTGCTTTGATTTATAAATGACGTTGGGGACTACTTACCCTTTAAACTTAGCTGTCTTGCAGTAACTACTCCCACCCAAGGATATAGAAGTTTGAGCTTCAGGCAGGCAACTCAGGCTGCTTTCACACAAGAAGTTAATTGTGGGATTATAATTTGCTCCCCCAAATTAACTGCATGTGCGAATGTACTATTTTGCATTCGTCCTGTGAGTTCTGCCTTGAGTGCACGCGCATTGATGGGCTCCAAAACTACTCTTACAGTGACGGGTGTTATGTTTGCACAAAATTGGGAATATGGGAATACCTGTTGGTATTACAGTTGTGGGATAGCAGGCATAGAAACCAGCAAACCAGCAGGACAGAGCAGTGGTTCATTCCCAGATAGTTATTTTCAGTCGGCTTGTTAATTTGACCTTGCCCTGCTGCCATCTTGTTAATTTCACCTTGATCTGCTGCCATCTTGCTAATTCCAGTCCACTGCTGGCTTGTGGATTTCAGTTGCTCTCTGAGGTCAGTCAGGCAGCAGGTGCAGGGCAGAAGAGGGAGGATGAAAATTATGTGAAATTTGTGCTCATGAGAATGGTAGATCCCACGATTATGTAAAACATGCACAGAAAAAAATTGCAGGAGATGTCTCATGAGAAGGGTGCCCAGAAAATAAATTGTATGATTTTAAGATCTCAGGAAGATCGTGAGAACAAGAAAACCATGGGACACACCATCTTGTGTGAAAGCAGCCTCGTTCTAGAGCTAGCTGCTGTGGGAGGCTGATTCTAGACTCTGTTGGGAACTCTCTGTGGGCCTGGAGAGGATGAATGTTAGTGCGAAGCCTGCCTGTGCTGCTGCTAGGAAGCAGGTAGGAGGAAGGCAGTGGGAACAACTGTACTGGGTACTGTATTGTCTCTAACTTTTCTTTGGGAAGCACATGTTATACATGCTTTTATGCTTGGCATGAACAAGGCATGTAACTGAAGACTGAGTCTAAAATAAAGGGATCGTAATACTTTGCCTATCGTAGCCCTGAGTTATGGGAAACAGGTCCACCTCCACTTAATGCTGTTAGCCATTTTATCACAGGCCTGTATCTAGAATATTCACGGAATTGGTATCAGACCAGTGATGTTCACAGTTTGGGCAAAGCAAAGATGGCATGTCCCCCATCTCAAAGTAATGGTATGCTCCTGTCAGGCTACAAGGCTGTGCCCGTCCCAGGGAAGCCGCCGCTCGGGGTGTGCATGCATCCCCCGCTGAGCCTATTGCTTCGGCACCCTCTGTTGCCCCAGCAACCGATCCAGCCGACGGTAGCGGAGCTCCACCTACTGCGACCCCACACAACGCGGGGTCAGCGTCAGGACCACCGCAACATTCTGCGCGGCTCCAGGCATGCAGGGGGAGGGGCCACAGGTATAACTGCCGGTGCTGGGAAGCACCCAGAGCCGGTAATCTACGGAGAAACTGGCCCCCTTGAGAGAACCCTGTTGATTGCTTATTGTTGCTTGTTACTTGCGTGTCCTGTCGAATGAGAGTGTGCTACCCCTCCGTGTTCTTCCTTCCCCTCAGGTGAGTGACCAACGAAAGGTGAGTACTTGTTGCATACTTCCCCTCCCCCATTTCCCGGACTTCCTTATCCCCAGTCCCTGTGCTGCGTGTTCCTGCCTCTGTACCTGTCGCCCCCTGGGACCCTTTCCCAACTCCCCCACTATCTCACACCTACCTACCCTGAACCCCCTTGTGACATGTACTGGGGTGAGTGGAGTGGGATTCAGGAGTGGGGAGGTGCAGTCCTACTCCGGTGCTCGGTGCCCTATGATGATAAGGGCCTTGTCTCGCTGAGAGGTTTAGGGCCCACATACTATCCTGATGGGCATTTTAGGCTCCTAGGGGCCTGCCAGCACCAAGGCGTGAGTGAACCGTGGGTGTCCCTGTTGTTTGGGGGGGTGTTCTCCCTACCCCTACTGACAGAATTACCAGCACTACACAACCCTTGTGTCGAGTTTCCCAGGACCCCTACCCATACCTGTGGTCCACTATGGATATCGCCAAAGAACTAGGAGATTTAGTTAGAGCCATTCAGTCCATGGCCATGGAGATCAAAGATCTGCAGAGCAAACATGACACCCTGACTGCCGTAGTAGCTGGCACTCCTGATCCCATTGTGCCTCCCCCGGCAGCCCCAGTGGTGATGGTTGAGACCCCCTACAGGAGTGACGGGCCACAGAGAACCCAAGGGGCCCCGTATTGACAAGTTCACAGGGGACTGCAGGACCATTCAGGGGTTTCTGGCACTCTGTGAGCTTATGTTCACTACCCAGCCAGGAACGTATACCACAAATACCCTCAACCTGTCTCTTATACACATCTAGATGTGTATAAGATATATATATATATATATACACACACACACACACAGATAGGTAGTACAGGCCCTTTTTACATGGACGGAGGTAGGTGGGGGGATGGGTGTTTAGCTGCAGTGGATGGAGGTGGGTGGGTGTCTGTTTGCACAGACACACACACTCACCTCCACCCACGGAGCCTCCTCCGGTTTTCTGGAGGGCTCCATGTGTGGAGGTGTGTGTGTGTGTGTGTGTGGAGGTGGGTGTTGCGTGGGAGCGTGCATGCACCTCCACTCATTGAGTTCGGTGTTCACATAGATGAACACCAAGCGGACACCCCCTCAATGGCCGTATTCATGGATGCCCCCCTGCACACCCACCTGAACACTGAATGGGCGGGGGAAGAACATCTATGTAAAAACAGCAATAGTTTAGATATAGATATATATTAGATGGTAGAGATAGATTAGAGACTAGATATGTGTGTATACCGATAACGATACCAAAAACAAAATCTTCACTTGAAATCGATACCGATAATGAAAAGCAACATTTTGTTAATAACAAAAACAAAATGACACATTTTAATAACGAACATGATGACAAAAAATGACATGGGGCCCCTGTTCACACCTCTATTTTTGTATCCAAAAAGCCGAATCTAGCCCAAACTATATAATGGGAGCTCCAAACTTGTTCCATAGCCACTAACAGCTTTAAATGTCACCTCAACATGCCATGAGTCTTGAAGATGATAGTACCAGCCACTAAGAACTTTGCATTATACAACAGGATTGAGCAGACTAAGCTCTTGAACAGATTGTGCTTCCAAATCTGTAAGCCTCAGATGAATTCAAATACTCCAAGTCCAAAGGTCTCCATCTCCCATCTGAGTCAGTGGCTCAGCTCTCATTGACACTGATGGGTGTCAGATTGCTCACAAAATGACTACATTCATTTGAACATTAACATTTATTTTCTTCACTATTCGACCTGACCCTCTTGCTAATTCCACCAGGGTCGTTGAGGAGAAACTCCTGCATCATTTCTGTGGGGTTCCAAGTGGGCATAAGACTAAGTCATGGGTGCATGGTTGGAAATTGCTGTTACGTGCCCATGTTGCCATTTCTCTAAAAGCTTCCATCTTGTTCTTCAGAATCTTAGCTGTTACAGATGTGAAGAATACCTCAAAAACATGAGGTGAACCAGGTGTAGCTGATGCAGAGAGATCCATGTGAGTCAGGGGAGAGCTTGGAAAAATAGCTTTGAAAGGCCTTTGTCTGCAGTCCTCAAAGTACTTTGCCACAGACACCCCATTGAAGTAAATAGGACTTGTGTTGGCAGAATGCTTTGAGGGTCCCCTCAAAGCTCTGCCAGCACAAGTCCTATTTATGTCAACGGGGTGTCTGTGACAAAGTGCTTCAAGGACTGCATGGTCAGTGAGGTGTTGACTCAGATAATGACCAGTGATGATGATGATGATGAATTTTGATGACAACTATTTCATTCCTTTTAAAGGAGAGGGAAGATCACAGGCCTGTTTTAATTTAAGGGATGTTCCAGTGTGATGCTACGATTAATATCCCCCTCTTCCCATCCAAGAACTTACACACATTGAGCCTAAAAGAGTAGAAGACGAGGAGCCTGTCAGAACCCAATGGAGACCTCTTGTAGTTTCACCCCCAGACTTCCATAGGCCATAATGGGAGTATCAGGGTGAATCTGTGAGATATGGCAGCCCTAGGCCCAGGCCAGGCACTCTGTCTATCAGTCCCTTGAGTTTTGGCTGGGCATGGATCCCTACCTGCAGGAAGCCCTGCCCCCTACAAAGCACATTGACATCATGGTGTTCTGTAGGGGACAGTGACTTGTTGAAGGTGGGTGGGGTAATTCTCTAGCCTCACCCCTTTTCTGCTGTGACCCTGCTCCTGACAGAGGTGACATCATAACACTTTGGGGATGGAGGGGCTCTCTACTCTGCTAGGCTCCATGGCCATGAGTTCTTGGATGGGAAAATGTGGATAAAATCCATCATCATGCCATCCCAGTTCATGAGGCATTGGGCCCAGGTTTGAGTTGGGCCCAGTGGTATCGGGCCCAGCTTCAGTCTAAATCGCTGGCAGAGTTCAGGAGACCTGCTCAGGACCCCACAAGAAGGCAAACTCAAGGATCCAAGCAGAGCTAAGTAGCCTCATTTAGGATACTCCTAATGCTTCCTGGTTGGAAACTGGAAGAATGTGACCTCCGACTTTTAATTAGCCACATAGTGGGAGACAAGAAGTTAGGGTTCCATATCTCTCCTTTAAAAGAGGACGCTTATGAAAAATACATGTTGCAGGGCTGCACTGGAACCAATGCAGCCCTACACCATGTATTTTTAAAGGGGAAGTATGGTAACCCTACAAGAAGTGGTTTACCATGTCTTGACCACCATTCCCTTTGTCTCACACAAGTAAAACTACCCCCCAAACCAGCTCTGAGCCTTGTACAGCATTTGAAAATCAATAGTATCTTACTGAGTAAGTGATGCTGAAAAATTATTAGCAGACAAATGTTTAATCAGTTACACAATGGAGATCACATGCATGGTGCTAATCAGATGTGGCGAGGCTATTTCAGTGGCAACCGTACAGCATCCGAGAGAGAGAACAGATGCCAAGTGACAAAGGTGGATAATAAAATCAGGGGCATTCCATTTGGCGTAATTTATTCAGTTCAGTGTGCTTTTTATCCAATTTGCCATATGCTGTGGGATATAAATTTTGCATAGATGTTTTTTCTGTTGCTTTGTGCAACAGTCACAAGTAAAAACCCATTGCAAGCCCTCCATGCTTAATATGGGGCTTGTCCAGTAGGGGGAGGGTCAGGGGATGAAACAGTTTGTCTCCTCTCTTCTCCTCTCTCTGTCCTCCATCTTGTCCCATGCTGTCTGTACAGTATGGAAGCATGTCTTCTGAGCTCTTAGTAAAGTTCTGTTTTGAAGAAACTTCTTCTGTGTGTTATTGAACAGAAAACTAACTCTACAATAGGTTATGGGCCCAGGACATCTTCAAGGCAATTTTGAAGACTAGAAGCAGCCCAGAAGGAGTGCAGACTGTGAAAGAAAACTCCCAGACACAGAGGCCTACTGACTGTGAGTAAGAAGGCCTAAATCCCTGAAGGGGAAAGGGAAGGAAGCAAGTATGGCAAGCAGCTCAGAACTCAGACTTTCACTAGGAAAGCTGAACAATGTAATCTACCAATGGTGGAAGTTTAAAGTAGAAATGCTGCTGTCTAAAGATGATCTATGGGAGGTGATTACCATGAACTGACCAGCAGCAAATCACGAAGAATGGGATAAAAAGGACAGGTTAGCAAAGGCTACAATAAGTTTATTGGTAGAAGATGACCAGCTAATCCATATAAGAAGTGAGACCACAGCAAGAGGCATGTGGATTGCATTGCAAAACTTGCATGAGAGAACTAGCCTGAATAGCAAACTGTTTCTACTGAGGAAACTATACAAAATGAGGCTTGGCAAAGAAAGTGAAATGCAGGAGCATATAAATGCCATGTTGGAAGTAGTGGCACAGCTGCGCGGCATTGGAGAAGATATAAAGGACAGCCATGTGGTAGCCCTACTCCTCTGCAGCCTGCCTGAATCTTACAGTGCCCTCATCAATGCCCTGGAGACAAGGCCAGAGGCTGAACTGAAGCTGGAATTTGTTAAAGGTAGACTTGCGGATGAATTCCAGCGCAGAAAGGAGAACCTGCAGAATGATCTAAAGCAGGGTAATGAGACTGCACTGAAAACCTCAGACAAAGCTCCTAAGAGGGAAACCAGAGTATGCTTCAGATGCAAAAAGGAGGGACATTTAAAGAAAGACTGCTATATATGGAAATCAGAACAGCAGAAACTGTCTCCATGAACACCTAAGCAGAGGGCTAAAGTCACAAACAGCAACACAGTTGCTCAGCAATGGAGTGGGTGCTTCAGAGCAACGCAAGACAGCTCATCCCAAAGTTGGTGTGTAGACTCCGGGGCAACGAGCCACATCACTAGCAACAAAGGATTCTTCACAGGACTGGATCTGAGCAGTAAAGAAAGGATCTACCTTGCAGATGGGAGAAGCATCAATGCAGAAGGAATTGGAAAAGGATTCCTGTACTGCAACCAGTCACAGGGAAGCACACTGACCATACCCATGAAAGATGTGCTCTATGTGCCCAACTTAGAAGGGGGACTCCTGTCCATGAGATGCCTGGAAGCAAGGGGGCTCACCATCCATTTCCAGGGAAATGAATGCACAATTAAAAGTGGGACAAAAGTACTGGCCAGAGCCACTTCAGATGAGCACCTGCACCGTCTGAGCACAGCAAAAGAACAGGCGAAGCTCACTGTGCACAAGCCACCTAATGACTTCATCCACCTGTGGCATAGATGCATGGAACATAGACACCCAGACAGCATCAAGGATATGCACAGACAGCAGTTGACCAAAGACCTTAAGGTATCAACGTGTCCCGTGATCATGAAATGCGAATGTTGCATCAAAGTTACTAGAGCTATGCTTCCTAAGAAGAGTCAGAATAGAGCCACGAAACTGCTTGATCTTGTACACAGCGACGTCTGCGGCCCAATTAAGGTTCCCGTGACAGGAGGCAACCGGTATATGGTAACTTTCATTGATGACTATTCAAAGTACACGATCACGTATGTCATGAAGAGTAAAGATGAAGTATTCAACAAACTTCAGGACTATGTGACCATGACGAGCAACAAGTTCCAGTGCAGACCAAAGACACTGCGGACTGACAGTGGAGGTGAGTTCACGGGAAAGGAAGTAGAGGACTTCCTGAGACTCCATGGAATTGAGCACCAAAAGACAGCGCCATATACACCCGAGCAGAACAGAACAGCTGAAAGGAAAAACAGAACACTAACCGAAAAAGTTAGATGCAAGTTAACAGACTCTGGACTACCAGAAAGATACTGGGGTGAAGCAGCAGCTGCTGCTACCTACCTACAAAATTGGCTGTATTCTAGAACAGTGAAGAAAACTCCATACGAACTATGGCATGGTCAAAAACCTATTGTGGGCCACATCAGAGTATTTGGAAGTAAGACTTACGTATATATCTCAGAGGAGAAATGTACCAAGCTGCAAAACAGAGCAGTGGAAGGCATTCTCGTAGGATACAGTGAGCATTCCAAAGGCTACAGGATCCTGGATCCATGCACAGACAGAATAACCATTAGTAACAGTGTGACCTTTGTGGAAAACACAAGTAACAGTGTGATGACTCTCCAAGGTCCAGGCAAAGGAGAACAATCAACCATGGATGAAACCACTGAAAGGGAGAAATCTTCTGAACAAATGGTCAAAATCGGCACAAAGGTAACAGAAGTGCAGGAACAGACACAGCAGGCTGCTGATGCTGAGTCAAGGCAGTCAACGAGGTCTAACAAAGGCATTCCCCCCACTTGTCCATCCTACAAAGTCAGCACCAGTAAATTGTCAGAGCCGGCATCCTGGGAGGACATCTTGCAGATGTCAGACGGGGAAGCAGAAAAATGGGTAAGAACGGCTGAAGAAGAAGTAAAGTCCATGCAGGACAACGCAACGTGGACACTTACTCCACTGCCCACAGGGAGAAAGACTATAGGTTGTAAATGAACATTTAAAATAAAGTACAATGCGCAGGGAAATATTGAACGGTACAAGACCGGACTTGTTGCGAAAGAATACTCCCAGAAGTAAGGAGAAGACTACGATGAAACATTTTCACCTGTAGTTAAGCACACTACAATCAGAACATTGTTAAGTATAGCTGCCGGAATAGGAATGCAAGTCAAGCATATGGACGTGAAAACAACGTTCCTAAATGGTGAGTTGAAGGAAGATATTTACATGGACCAACCACTGGGGTTTGCAGATGTTGAAAGGCCGGATCTTGTATGCAAACTGCACAAAAGCATATATGGGCTTAAGCAGGCCACCAGAGCGTGGAACACTAAAATAAACAAGGTGCTCATGAGGGAAAGTTTTACCAGGAGCAAAGCAGATCCCTGCTTATACACAAAGATACTAAGGGGCAGGTGGATCTTTGTATTAATTTATGTCGATGACCTTATCGTATGCTTTGAGCAAGAAGGGGATGAGTGTGAAACAATGAGAGCTCTAAATCAGGACTCTGAAACTAAGGACCTGGCAGTAGCGGTGGGCCCTCCAGAGAGACAGGGGTAATGCCCCGCCTGGCCCCCAGGGTTCTTGTGGCCGGCGGTGGCAGCTTAAAAACAACAACAACAAAAACCCGGCCACGTCGGCATCCCGCTGAATGTGTGGCGCCACCTTGAAGAACTTTGTTTAGAAAGACAGAGACATTCTGAAGATTTCTGCCTCTCTAAACAAGGTTCAATTTCAGTTGTGTTCAAAATGCTGGAAATGGAATGTGCGTGGTAAAATTGGACTCAGGCTGTGACTGGGGTGCTTTACAAGGGTGCATCCCTGTGTTTTGGGTTTATAAATTATTTATTTTAAGCTTGATGTGCATGTAGACTGTGTTTTCTTCCATCTGATGTTAACCCTGGGAACTCCTTGCTGCTGGGTTTTGCCAGTGTTTTGTCAGTGTTATGCCAGTGTTTTGGGTGTTTCCCTGTGTTTTGGCTTTACAGATTATTTATTTTAAGATTGATGTGAATGTAGACTGTGTTTTCTTTCATCCGATGTTAACCCTGGGAACTCCTTGCTGCTGGGTTATGCCATGCCACTGGCCTACTGTCCCCCTGGCTCCGCCTACCATCCCCCTGGCTCCGCCTACCATCCCCCTGGCTCCACCCATAGGCCTGCCGGCCTTACTGCCCCAGTGCCCCTCCAACATCAAAACCCACCAGCCGTCCCTGGGACCTGGGTAACATAATACACTACCTGGGAATACAAATTGAAAGAGATGATGGAAGCTATCTTCTCAACCAAAGACAAGCAATAGAAGAGATGATAGAAAGTTTCAGCATGGGGTGTATAAATGCAGCAAACACCTGTATGGAAACCAGCCATCCAAAGGAGATCAAAGAACCGAGCTTATTGCTGCCAGACAATAAGCAATACAGAAAGGTGATAGGAAAGCTCTTGTACATTGCCACAAACACAAGGCCTGACATTGTGGTAGCAATAGGTATACTGTGTAGACAAGTCTCAGCCCCAACCCAAAGGGATTGGAACGCAGTGAAGAGGGTCTTACGGTACCTGAAAGGGACTGTGCACCTCAAGCTATGGCTCCCAGCAACTTCCGTGTCAGACTTGATAGGGTACGTGGATGCAGATTGGGCTGGAGACCATTCGGACAGAAAATCTACCAGTGGGTACCTATTTTTGCTTGGTGGAGGACTCATCAGCTGGTGCAGTAGGAAACAAGCCTCTGTGACACTTTCCTCAATGGAGGCAGAGTACGTGGCAGCGGCACATGCCAGCCAAGAAGTTATCTGGTTGTGACAGCTTCTGAATGATCTGGGGCAAAAATTGGACAGACCCACGCTGATCCTGGAAGACAATCAAGGATGTATAGCACTGGCGCAAAGAGAAAGAATCAACCCCAGAACCAAGCACATTGATGTAAAATACCACTTCCTGAAAGACTCACAGGAACAAGGACTCATAGATCTGCAATACTGTCCTACAGAGGATATGACGGTGGATGTGTTCACGAAGCCACTAGCAGGGGAACGCCATCGCAAGCTATTAAGAAGAATGAACCTAGTGGGTTTGACTCGTGACTGTTGAGAAGGGGTGTTGGCATGTGCAATAGTTACGAGTAAAAGCCCATTGCAAGCCCTGCAAGCTTAATATGGGGCTTGTCCAGTAGGGGGAGGGTCAGGGGATGAAACAATTTCCCCCCCTCTTTGTCTCCTCTCTTCTTCTCTCTCTGCCCTCTATCTTGTCCCATGCAGTCTGTACAGTATGGAAGCATGCCTTCTGAGCTCTTAGTAAAGTTCTGTTTTGAAGAAACTTCTGCTGTGTGTTATTGAACAGAAAGCTAACTCTACAATACTTTCCTACTTTATAGTTCTGATAGCACAAAAAAGAGGAGAAAAAAAGCTTCAAAGTTCATGAAAGAATGTTGAAGATCTGATGGAAGACTTGTAAGAGCAAAGCATTTAGCTTGGGCTGTTACCACCTCCTTGGGCTGTATCACCATTCTGTGAGGTAGGATTATTATTCCCCTTTTATAGATGGGGAGATGACACACTGGCTGTTTTTACACAGACACTAACCCACCCAGCCTGGATGCCCTGGTGAGGACTGTGGCGAAGAGTGCATTCCACCAGTTACATCTGGTGCGGTGGCTTTAGCTGTATATCTCAGACTCCGACCTGGCCACTCTCATGCATGCTTTCATCACCTCAAGACTGGAAGATTGTAACACACTCTACGTGGGGCTACCCATGGTGATAGTTCAGAGGCTGCAGCTGGTGCAGAACACGCTGGCCCACCTTCTTACGGGGATGGGTCGCCATAAGCACATTACAGCAGCCCTCCGTTCCTTACACTGCTTGCCTATAGTCTTCCAGGCCAGATTCAAGGTGTTGGTGCTTACCAATAAAGCCCTATATGGCCTGGGCCCTCCCTATCTGCAGGACCACCTCACTCCCCGGGCTCTGGATCAGCCTCTGTGGTTGACTGGGGGCGCCTTTCTTGAAGTCCCCCGAGTATCTCGGGGCAGGGGGGATGATGGAGCGGGCATTCTCGGTGGCTGCACCGAGGCTGTGGAACTCACTTACAGCAGAGGTCCGTGTGGTCCCGGACCTCTCCTCCTTTAGACGACAGGGGCTCAGTCTGCTTTTGAATTTAATTGCCAAGGCTGAGCACTGGCAAGCCCTCCACACCAAGTTAAGCTCTAAATCCTCCCAATCTATCCCATACACAATGGGTAAGAGTAAGTCACTGTCTCTCAGCCATCGTTCCCCAGCTGTAAAATGAGAACAATATCCTACTGCCTCAAAGGGAAGCTGTGAAGCACAAGGTTTCAATGGGTTTTGTGTAGTGGTGGGACCCCGGGCCCATTACCGGCTACCGGGTTTACCGGTTACTGGTTCTGCGAAAACCGGATTCCCGGATTAAATCCGGTATACCGGTACCGGATTTATTTCATTGGTTTCAATGGGGCGCTGTGTCCCCATTGAAACCAATGAAATAAATTAATTCCCTCCCCCTCCC
>QEPC01007559.1:7585565-7601573 GCA_003113815.1 Sphenodon punctatus | reverse complement strand
AAAAAACTTTTTTGCTGGGGCTTTAAGTTTTTTTACATTGCAGCCATTTTTAAATGGCTGCAATGTAAAAAAAATCCGGTACCCCGGAATCCGGTACCCGGTCCGGATTACCGGGTCGAATCCGATAATGCCGGTACACCCGGTACCGGCATTATCGGATACCGGATTTTACCGGTTTCCCGCCCCTAGTTTTGTGTGCTTCTGTGCTATATAACATAAATGGCGAGTACTAATAATTTTATTTCTGTTCACTGATGGAGACAACCTATGCGATCCACTGGTGAGCGGTGTGATGTATTGGAGCCATTTGTTTAATCTGTTGATGTAAATCTGTAGCTATCAGATTCAACAATCTGCTTCAGTACATCCCAGGAGGGACAAAGGGGAAATCTCCCACTCTAGTTTCTGAGGGATACTCTCCTCTCAAATTTAGGCCTGCTGCGGGCACAGAAACCCTTAGCAATAGCTTCCTAGCTGGAGACTTATCTAAAATGGTGGCTGCATCATTCATGATTACACCACTCCTCAGTCCTGATTGGTGGGTAAAGCCACAGCCCCATCAACATTCTTTAAAAGGACAGCAGGCTGATGGAAGAACAGAACAGCCCAGTGAGGGTGTTGGGATATTCTGGCCTGGTTCCAGTGACATCAGGAAGTTCCCCCCCTATCTATTCATGACTCTGCATAAATGACTAACCTATCACCAGCACCAGTATAGGGGAGACGAGTGGCAGGGGAGTCAGTGGAGAGGGCAGCTTGGAAGCAAGTGGGGGCACTGGCAGTGGGAGCAAACTGAGAGTGGGGGCTGTGGGGATAAATTCACACTTTGGGGATCAGAAGCAGGACAAAAAAGGCTTCTTGAGGGTGTGGGGAGGTCACTTGTGTCCACGCTAAAATGACATCCTGGTTACACCCTTGTCTATCTGTAGGGATGGGCGAACGCGGTTCAGAGTTCGGCCCGAACTCGGCCTGTTCGGACGACCGAATCCGAACCCGAACCCACCGAACCAAACCTGATTCCGAACTCTGAAACGACCAAACAGTTTGGCTAGTTCAGATCGCGTTCGGATGAGTTCAGGTGGCAAAAACGTGTCACTGGAAGGCAAAACGTGACAGGGAGGGGAAATCAGCTGAGGAGCAGACTTCCAGGCACCAGGGTTGGAGAGGCTTGGAGTAGCAGCCAGCCTGCCCAATAACCATCCCTTTTCTCCTCAGACCACTGGTTTCGCAGTCTGCGATTGGCCACGGGCTAGGCTGCATGGAGCCAATGGGGCTTGCGGTGAGGCAGGCGCAGCAAGTAACAAAATTCATTGCCCTCCCCCCTGCCAACACCTTCTGAGCTAGTCACTGTTCCTGAACAGCAGGCGTTTCAGAAAGCTCCCTCTCCCAGCAGTTTTGTTCTCCTCAATCCATTGCAATCCTCCTCCTATTTCACCCATCCAACCCATTTATCTCCATATTATCATTTATTTAGATTATATTAGCTAGATTTAGGTGTTGTTTTTTGTTTTTACCCCTTCCTGTGTTCCTTCCGACCACTCCGACCAGCACACAGACCAACAACAGTCACCCACCAACACTCACCAACCAGTCAAAACAACACAGCCAAACCAAACACAAACAGTCAAAACACATGAACCGAACAGCCAGCCAGCCAAACACACACTCTCTCGGCACACAGATCCGCATGAAATTTTCGGTTTCTGATGCGATCACGGGATCTCACGATACCTTTTTCCAAATTCCCGAACCGAACATGATGGAACCGAATGGCCGAACCCGAACTCGGCGACCGACCCGAATGCCCGAACCGGACCGAACCAAATGACCGAACCCAAACCGAATGACAGAACCCGAACTGCAATCTGTTCGCACACCCCTATCTATCAGTCCTGTAGGTGGATGTTGTCCACCCAGTCTAAGTAGTCACAGAATTAGGTCCCTCCTAGACACTTCTATAAGCAGATTCGAGGCCATAATTTTCCGTTTGTGCTCTTTTGTTGAAGCGAGACAATCATCACCAAATTACGTACATTTCCAGATTGTGACCTGTTCCCTCTGAGGTGAGTTACATCCCTCGCCTCCCCGTAGGGTTGTCACCTCTCTCAGGAAGAAAACCTGGCAATGCAGATTTACCTAGATTTGCATGTGTTGATTTGTGCCAATCTATGCAAATTGAACATTTAGACTGAGTCAATAAAAGAGAGATGGGGCAAGAGAGATGGGGCAACTCCATACTCCATGCACAGAGAAGGTCCCAGAGCAAGGAGACTCAGCCTGTTCTCTCCATCTGCCTTACCAGAATCCAAGAGGCTAGACCTCCTGGACTTTCTGTGTTTGGTAAAATATATTATTTATTTATTCTGTATACCCTGCCCTATCCTGTGGGCTCAGGGAGTGTGTTACAATACAGAAATAACATATAAATAAAGTATATTCAAGCTTTGTTCACTGTGGACTGTGGACATTGGTGGCTGGCCGGTCCTATAATTTAGAGGGGGTTGGGACACCTGTGATTGATGGGGTCCAGTCCCCTCTGGTCAATCAGGTTTGTAGCCTTGGATTGCTTCTGGACCCCTTGCTGCACCTGGATTGCCAGGTAGTGGCAGTGGCCACAAGTGCTTTTCACCACCACCTCCATCTGATGAGAAAACTGCAGCCTTTTCTTTCAGATTCAGATCTGGCCACTGTCATCCATGTTTTCATCACCTCAAGGCTAGATTACTGCAATGCGCTCTACGTGGGGCTGCCCTTGATGACTGTTTGGAGGCTGCAGCTGGTGCAGAATGCGGTGGCCCGTCTCCTTTCAGGGATGAGTCACTGGGAGCACATTGCATCTCTGCTCCAAAGTCTTCACTGGCTGCCTATAGCATTCCAGGCACAATTCAAGGTGCTGTTTTTTGACCTTTAAAGCCCTACATGGTCTGGATCTCTTACATCTAAGAGACTTCCTGTCCTACCATGTTCCGTCACGGCCTCTGTGGTCAGCTTGTGGTGTCCTCTTGCACATTCCATCTGTTACTCTTGTCCAAAGGAGGGGGGGGGGGGCGCAGGACGGCGTTCTCGGTTGCTGCCACAATTTTATGAAATCCCCTTCTCTGGGAGGTTTGCTCGAGATGCCTGAGCATCTTCCGGATGTGGTGCAAACCTTTTTTATTTGGAAGAGCATTGGCCGGGCAGGGATGTGGGTTGGTTGGACTATTGGGTAGGGTTGTGTGGCAGTTGGGAATTTTGAGGGGAGGGAGTGTTTTATTGTATGGATTTTTTTATTGTTGTTTTATTATTGTAAGCTGCCCTGAGCCCTTGTGGGAAGGGTAGTGTCTAAATTTAAATAAATTAAATAAAATAATTTAAAAATCTCTACCCCTGACCTCCCAAAACTCTATCCCCATCTGCCAAATGCTTGGCAAAATAAAAAGGTCTTAGACTTAGGGTTGCCACTTCTCACAGTTTGACCCTGAGACTCCCATTTTGGTGTAAGGGAATCTCAGGGTCAAATCTCAAGAGGTGGCCATCTTACTTACAACGCAGGCTGAATTCACACAAGACTCTTCACCCACCTGTACTCTTTGTTGCGTGAGTTTGCAACATCACATTTAAATTATTCCCATGTTCCCTCTCCCGATTAAAACATTACTGCATATGCTGCTGTGGCCACTAATAAGTATTTAATTCTTGTCAACAATACATTGTCCCAACCAGGCAGGCAGTGGGGGATTCATTCCATGAGGGGAAAATCACCTCTATACCCCCTGCAGCAATTAAGGCAAACTGATAGGCAGGGTTAATCCCATCACACATTATTCTAAATCCTTCACATGCATTTCTCATGATTGTTAAATCTTACTTTCCAGCTTAACTTTTGGGGAGTTAATGTCATCCTGTGACCTATTCTTTCCACACATTAAAAAATAATGGGAAGGATGGTGGGGGGGGGGGGGCGGGGAAGATTTTGTTGTATATACCAAGCATCTCGTGTGAATGCAGCCACTGACTTGGGCTTTGGTGGATCTCCAGAGAAAGGGAATTCCATAATTGTTGAGCAGCCACCGAAAACAGCTCTCTGCGTGCCTTTGCTGTATGAGCTTCATACACTAATGATATGTGCAAGAGGGCGCTCCCAGCCAACCAGTGAATTAAAGTGATAGTTGACTAGCCCTGACAACTGTCAGTTTAACCCAAAGCCTGGAGATGATGCTTGAAAACCCTGTAACTGTAGGACAAATCCTGAGCGATGTTAACTCAGCTCCCAGCTTCTGTGAGAGAAGCCCCTTTCCTGTGCTCCCTACCCAGTCTTTGGCAATCCCTTGCTTGTAGCTTATTTGCGCAGTCAACACCTTGCTTCCTCCCTCCCTGGAGTTTTCTCTGGTGAACTCTCAATTGAGCTTCCAGCACAATGTTGCATAAACCCTTGCTCCATTCTGCTCAGTTAAGCTAAGGGCCAGGGTGCAGGCCTGCTAAGGATGAGCTCCTGTGGGGACTTACAACAGTACCCTGCCCTTTAGCAAGCCTCTAAAATAGCCCAGCAGATGTTCCAAACAGTTGAGAGAGAACAAAATTTTTAAAATGTTCTTTCCTCCTCATCTGCCTATCGCCCTGTTTCCTGCATGCAAGAAATTCACATTCAAAATGTCAGGGAGCTCGAAGCCAATAAAACATGTTTGTTTCCTAAGAACAACACAACATTCACTCAAAGGCAGACAACGAAAAGACATGTTTGGAATGTATAATTTAGCAAATGCTAAGGAACAAAACTTGAAATATGAAAGAACAAAGCCCGCAGTTAAATTAAATATCCAATTAAGCTATCTGCTTGGCTGCAAAATATCTTTTTGACAGACAATTAGTTCTGGGCAAGTCAAACATTTCAGTTATGCATTCATATAGGGCAATTAAAGAAACTAATTTATATTTGATGGGCGGAAGTATAAATTAATTGGAAAGTTTTATGATTAATATGGTAGCCTGAGCGATGTTAGCTTCCCTACCGTCACCCTGATGGATTCATTGGTAGGAAGATGCCAAATGATTTCCTTCATGACCTAGATTAACTTTCCTCAGTCTAGGAAGTCTCTTGTGAGATCGCTTTATTGATTCCCGATTGGCATTTGGTGTCTTTCTGCATTAATTTCTCACATCATAAGGCTTGATGGCAAAGGCATAAAACCAGAAATCTATCAGGACAGTCTAACTAAAATGAACCATAATCTCTTTCTTCAGCTCCGAGCTTCTCTTTGTCTGTGCTCTTCATGAAATTGATCTGTCTCTGCCTCTGAGTTCTTCTTCCCTTAGGTATTGTTGATCTGAAGATACTTACATCATGACCAGTGACTGCCTCAACATACCTCAGCTCCCTTAATTTGCTTTTGTTCACACAGGGCGTTTTCAGACGAGTTTATTATCTAGTATTTACAAACTCCTGTCTGTTCAGATGGACATTTTAATGCTAGATGACTTTAATCCTTGATAGTCTGTCTGAACACAACCTTGCTGTTAATCAGAAATTAGAGTCTCTGGAATGAATTTCAATCTCAGCGCACTGATTTCTGGAATTGAAGAAAATCTGATTTTCTTCATTTTTCTGATATCTGATTTGAAAAAAAAATGGAAACTCATCCCTTTGTTCTGTGGGTATTTAAACTTGGCCCTCCGCAATGCATTGCAGAATGATGACAGCGGTAATATGATCGCCCCACAGTCATGTGACCCTATGTACTATAGAGCAAGAAATGCCTAGAGAGGATGTCAGGTGTTTACATAGGACTCTGTGGCTATAATCTCAGGTTAGTTGACTAATCCTTAATAGTCGTTCAGACGGACATTATCAACGATTAATTTAACATCTGGGTATCATAAAGCCTAGCAAGCTACGGCTTATAAAATCAGATGTTTTTCCTAATCCTAGATAATAATCTCTGATTTGTGGTGTTCAGGTGGACATCTAACATAGGAATTAAGGCTTTAATTCCTATTTAAATGTCCATCTGAAAACACCCCCAGACAGCTGCTCCAGAGTAAATAATCCATTTTCCTGTCTTTCCTGTTTCTTCAGAGGCTATAACCTCACTTTTTACCTCTCTTTAACCTTACAGATGTGAGGTTCATGTGAGCAGGGCTGGATGCAGGCAGGTGCAGGCTTTGTGACCGCACAGGGCTTGGAGTGTTGGGGTGAGGCATCTGTCTGGCAGCCACTGAATAGGCGGGCAGGTGGCCAACCATCTGGAGGGGGCTAACCTGGGCTACTGGCTCATCTGTTTTCACCCCCGAAAGCTGCTTGCCAAGCAGCTGCTTCTTTGGGGACCGCCCCTCCATCACTCTGCTCCGTATCCCCTGCCCCCAGTCTGGTACAAGGGGAAGGGCACTACATTTCTATGGCACTCTCAGTGTTCAGAGTGCTTTACAATATTTATGTAGTTCACCTTCATGACAATCCGGTGAGGTAAGTCATTATTATTTCCATTTTACAGATAGGGAACTGAGGCTGAGACATGGTGGGACTGATCCCAAGCCCTGCGGATCTCCTCCACGTGTGTGCATGCATGTACGTGTATGCATGTGACTTCTGCATGGCACTATGTGCCGGCAATGACAGTGTGCATGCACACAGCAACACGCGAGATCTGCGAGACTTGGGATTGGCCCCAGTGACTTTCCTAAGGCCACCCTGGGAGTTCATGGCTAAAACAAGATTTGAACCCTGGCCTGGAACCTGAGTGGCTGAAAAATAACCCCGCCTCAAAGTGTCTGAAAAGCACTTTCTCTGTAGCTAAGGCCACTTTTACACGGATGCCACCCACCCACCCACAAACACCCATCGGATAGGTGGGAAAGCGTCCATGTAAAAGTCCACATGTGGGTGGGTGCGCGTACCCGACCCACCCGCCAAAACCTGCCAACACCCGCAGAGCAGCCAGGAGGGAGCTGGCACCCTCCGTGGGTGGAGATGGGTGGAGGTGGGTGTTCAACACCCGAGCGTCTGTGTAAAAGCAAAAACACCCACACCCATGAGGACTGGATTGGCGGAGCCCCACTGCGCCGGCGCCATGGGTCACACACGTGCCGCCACGCAGACACGCTCACGGGGGGATGCCAGATGTCTGGCTGAGAGCCCGTAAAGGAGGGCGGAACCATGGCACACGCACGTGGACTCCCACGATGGTGACCAGGAAGACCAACGAGAAGGCCAAGGGAGCCCATACCACCCCATGCGCAGGAAGGGGCCAGGTGATCACGGGGACCCAGGAGTGCCCGGGAGAGGAGGAGCCCCGCCAAGGTGGTGCAGGGGGGGTCCCCCAGGCACAAGGCACAAGGGGGGTGTCCCAGGCTGCCGGTACGGGAAGGGCTCGGATGGGAGGTACAAGGGGGGTTCCCTGCCGGGGGGAAAGGGGGAAGGGGCGTGTCAGACCGTAACACAGCACGTCTCCCAGCACAGACAAGAGGGCCCGCACTGACCCCCCCCCCACAGACTGAGGTCCCCCAGCCCAGCACATCCCAGGGGCACGGCCAGAGGAGTAGCAGCGATAGCGAGGTGAGCGCAAGGGAATACCCCCCCAACTGGGATGGGAGGGCCGTGCCCCAGGCCTGGCACCACGGTGCAGCTGCTGAATGACCCACTCCCCTGTCCCCCCAGGACAGCTCCCAGACAACGGAGCACCGCACCAATGGGACGACGGCTGAGGAGGGCTTCCAGACAGTCAGGTGAGCCGAAGGGCACCCCAGGGGGCAGAGGGGAGGGCAGGCCCCATGGGGGTGCAGAGGGGGACTGCAGGACCCGGAGTAACCTCTAATGCACTACCCCCAACAGAATATGACCATCTCCACAGCTACCACAGCCACAGGGCAGGCCCCATGCCGCCAAGCCGGTCGGCCCCCCACATGCGGGTCCCAAAAGGGGAAGCCCTGGTCAAGGCAGGATTTCAGGGACTTTATATGCATGTGGGGTCTGAAAGGGTCCAGTATGAACTGGTGCGCAGCTACACGACCAGACAGGTCTATGAAGCCATCACCCAGGAGATGCAGCGGTAGGGGTGCAATAGGGATGTCACCCAATTCATGCAGCAGGCAAAGGACTTGAGGTCCGGATATAAACATCAAGGACAACAATATCAAGTCTGGCCGGGCCATGCACACAGCTGAGTTCCAGGAAGAGCTGGACAAGTTCCTCTGCATGGATGGGGATATCGTGGCCTCCCGCACACACGGCAGTGCCTTCACCAGGGGCAGATGCAGGGCCAACACACAACCCCCCCGACTGACCCCACGGAGTGGGGGGGGAGGTGCCCCTGGTGAGGCCAGTCAGGAAGTGGGAGGTGACAGCCCCATCCCACAGGGGGAGGAGGCGCCCCGGGGATCCGAGCACCGAACCACCACACTCTGTGCACTCCCACAACACCCACAGGCCTACTGGCCACATGGACAGGAGGCACATGTGGAGCAAGCAGAGACCTGGGATGGCCCCAGGAAGCGGAGGGAAAGGATCCAGGTACGATTGCCCCAGCAGGGCCGGGGGGTGGGGGGAAAGGCCTGGACAGAGGTGCAGCAGTTGGGGCCAGGGCCTGGGTGCCGGTAGATGGGGAAGATGGCCGCACCACAGTGGTGCGGCCAAGAGGGGGGGTGGACGCCCCTGACATTAACCTCCCCTACCCATTGTACACATCCACCACCAACAAAGATGCTGAACCTATACCTTGCTGTCGTTTCCTCTGTCCTGGAACAGGTGGCTGGGGGGGCACTTGCGGGGGGGGGTCTCTGGCAGGGTAGGGGCACTGTACAGTGCCTGGCTGGCCGATGGGGCCGGGGGCCAGCCCGGTGAGGCTGCAGGCAGTTGTGGTGGCTGGAACAGGTGTACACAGATCCGTCACAGGCGAACCGGCGAGTGGCGGCAGGCAGGACACCCCCAAGGATGGGGGTGTGGTCCAGGTCGAATTGGCTCCTGTTCATCAGGAGACACCAGCACATCTTCAGGAGCCCGAAGGCCCACTCCACCATGCTGTGTGCGGACGACAAGTGCTCGTTGAACAGACGGTGGTCTGGGTTGCACGCCACTGGATAGACCTGCATGAGCCACGGGCTGAGCGGGTAGGCAGGGTCCCCTATCACAACAGGGGCCATGGGAACCCCCTCTATCATGTGGTACAGGTTGGGGGAAACCTCCCCGTCAAACATGCATGCATCAAATGGGGAGGCACGCAGGATATGCGCGTCATGGCTCCGCCCCAACTACACGTCTATAAACAGGCCCCTATGATCCACTACGGCCTACAGATTGATGGAGAAGGCCTGTTTCCTATTCATGTAGTTGATCTTTGCATGAGGGGGTCAAATGATGGGTATGTGCATGCTGTCAGTGGCCCCGATGCAATGAGGGAACCCCAGTTCCTCAAAGCCACGCATCACCTCGTTGGGGTCACGGAGCTGGATGACCTGCCCCAAAAGAGCTCCACGAGCAGGTTGCACACATCATGGAGGGCCCTGTTCACGGTGGCTGTGCCCACCCCGAACTGCTCCCCCATGCTCCTACAGGAATCTGGGGTGGCCAGCCGCCACACTGCCATGGCCATGCACATCCCTGGTGGCAGTGGGAAGTGCATGTTGGTCTTCCGCCTCTGGAGGTGGGGGTTGAGGAGCCCCCCCCAAGCGGGTCAGGAGGGAGCGGGTCATCCGGAAGTGGTCCATCCATTCCTCGTCTGTCCAGGTGGCCCACATGTTCTCCCACCAGTCGTTGGTGTGGGAACGCAACCAGTGCCATCGCAGGATCAGTAGGGTCACATAGTGGCCGTACATGTTGAGGGACCATCGGGTCAGGACGAGCTGGTCTTGCTGGGACAGCACTGAGCCCAACAGGGCACGGTGTCAGAAGGCTGCCCGCCTCACCCATCACACAGTCACTGCCCTCCTGAGGTTTGCTGCTCTCCGACGCCATACCCCAAGGAGGACGGAGCCTCGACCTGGCAGGAGGAGCAGGGCCATCTGCTGTAGCAACATGTGCAGCAGCAGGAGGACTGTGCCCAGGATTTGCAGCAGCACGTCCCTGGGCTGTGGGTATTCGTCCTCCGGCAGCATGGTTCTGCAGCTCCCCACTCCTGGCCACCTCCATTGGCTAGTTCCCTGTCCACAGCATGCTCCACTGTGTGGTCTGTGCCCCCAGCCCACACTCCCCTTGTATCGCTGGTGCACCTCTGTGTCCACCCAGCTCAGTGTCGCCATTCTCTGTTTGCTGCTCAACCCCGTGCTACCGCCTCTACGCCCCATGCCCAATGACCTGCATCAGGTCGCTTATGTACTGTGTAGCCCGGTGGTGGCAGGGCACCGATTGCTGCTGCACTGGGGGTGTGCTGGAGCTGTCACCGGTTGCTGGGCCTGGATGATCATCCCCGCGATTGCACTGGCCACATTCCCGCCCGGGGGGATGGGACCGCGCACACCCCAGGGTACCGCTGCCTCCGCACCTGCTCTACGTTCTCCCTTGCCATGGTCCATCTTTGCATGCAGCAACTGTGCAAGGTGTGCAGACAATGCCTGGCTCAGCTACTTGGCCTGGCGCACTGCCCGGCCATGACCTCCATCATCTCTCATCACCTGGGCTGGATCCCTTCTGTCCTGTGTGGGTTGTGGAGCCCCAGCGGGCCGGCCTATCTCTGGCATGCAAGGTCACCTGTGGGTGTGGGTAACCTCTTGTTACGTGCTCATCCAAGTCACTGCAACCCTCCATCTCCCGCCTGTTGCTTCACCGGAGCGGGCCCCACTGCTGTCATGGCTGGTCATTGTGCAGGGCCTTCAGCCAGGGATGTCGGGGGTGTGTGGTCGCCCTGTGCGGACATTTATTTATTTATTTTATTGTATTTATATGCCGCCCCCCTATGCCTACGGCATCTAGGGGCAGCTTCCAACACAATATAAATCAATACATTAAAACATTAAAATCTACAAATTTTAGATTTGTAAATCTAATTTAGCCCACCTTCCCCTCCCCGCTGCTGAAGGTCTGGGAGAACAGCCATGTCTTACAGGCCTGACAGAAGGCCAACAGACTCGGAGCTAGCCGTGCTTCCCCTGGGAGGGAGTTCCACAACCATGGCCCAGCCACCGAGAACGCCCTCTCCATTGTAGCCCCCCGTTTTATGCGGGGGACCTCCAGGAGGGTGCCCCCGGTGGACCGGAGGGTCCGTCCTGAGTCATGGAGGGTGAGGAGGTCCCTGAGGTATCCAGGTCCAAGACCGTGTATGGCCTTATAGATCAAAGTCAAAACCTTGAATCTGGCTCGGCACGTTACAGGCAGCCAGTGCAATGCATGGAGCACTGGTGTTATGTGCTCTCATCAGCCCATCCCTGTTAAGAGATGGGCCCTCACATTCTTCACTAGCTGCAACCTCCAGGCCAGCATCAGGGGAAGTCCCATGTAGAGCGCGTTAGAGTAGTCCAGCCTCGAGGTGATGAAGGCATGGATCAAAGTGGCCAGGTCAGGTCTGGAGATGTACAGGCGCAGTCTCTGCACCAGATACAGCTGGCGGAATGCCGCCTTCGCCACCATATGCACCTGCTGATCTATACGGAGGCCTGCATCCAATAACACCCCCAGACTCTGAACCTGCTGGGCCACGGAGGGGCGCACCCCCTCCACAAGAGGGGGCAACACCTCCCCTGCCCAGCCTACCACCATCACCTCCATCTTATTGGAATTGAGATTCAGTCTTCTCTGCCATAACCAACTCGCCACAGCCTCCAAACACTGAGACAGCACGGAGATGGCAGGGCCTAGGTTAGCTGAAAACGAGAGGTAAAGCTGGGTGTCATGAGCATATTGGTGGCAACGCACACCAAACCCTCTCACGATCTCCCCCAGGGGCTGCATATATATATTAAACAGTAAAGGAGACAGGATTGAACCTTGCGGAACGCCACAGTCCAGGGCCCGGGGGCTAGATGTTTCTGCTCCCAGGACAACCCGCTGGGTCCTCCCCGAGAGGAATGACTGGAACCAACCAAGGGTGGTCCTATCCAGACCCCCCCAGGTCACGCAACCGTCTCAACAGCAGCCCATGGTCCGCTGTACAAGCGTGGCCGAGAGATCTAGCAGGACATGCTGTTGGGGGCCCTCTGGCTGAGCCCCGATGTTCAGCTGTTGGTGGGCGACCCCCTGTCGGTGGAGGATGGCTTTCAGCTCCCATTGTGGTACATGTGGATGATGGGACACCAGGTCGGTGCCCCAGCATGCTGGGGTGTTCCCTCGAGCTTGGCTTCACCCTCCTGCACCAACCTCCTTGAGGTCACCTGCCCGCCATTGTCGTGCCGTGGACTGCTGCGGAGGTAACGGCCGCTCGCCTGATGATGGTGAGACCTGGGTTCAGCTTCGCCTTGCTGTCTGGGGGTCCTCCTGTTGCTGCCCTGTACACTGGCACCCTTCTGCATGCCCGCGGCACCCTACGTGCACCCTTGGATGTGGGGTCCCTCCTGTGGGACCCGAGCTTGCTGTCCCCTGAGGTTGGTGGCCCACTCTGGACCGGGGACCCTTCTACTGTGGAGCTCCCTGCCCTTTGATCAGTGAGGGACCTTTCAGCTGTGCAGGCTGCGGTCACCAGTGCAGATCAGCTCCTTCCCCGCTTCCTGGTGGATGTTCATAAGCGCTCCCGGAGCTTCCGATGGGGCCTGTTTGCCTGGGAGGGTCTAGTGCAGGGGACTCCACCCCGGGAGCGCTCACCAGACCTTCCATGAGCAGTGTTTCACTGCCACCCGCTCTCTGCCACCCTGGTGCCCTGGACGGTGCATTGCCTGGCACCCCGTGCCACCGATCAGGCTGTGCGCTGCCATCTGCTTCGATGCCACCTACCGCATTGTTCACTGGACCCCATCCCCCCCCCCTCTGGGTGACTGCGGCTCCTTCCCGCTGGGGCTTCCCTGGTGCCCTTGCACGCTGTCCATAGGCGCATCTGTGCCCTCCTGTTGTGCTCCTCTTGCCCGGCCATGGGTCCACCTGCATCCCCCTGCTCTGCCTCTTTGCTTGGGGGACCCCGTTCCCCCGGAGCCAATAAAATGCTGTTCTGTGATGGTCTGTCCTACCTTGCTTCTCTTGCTGCTTTGGCGGCTGGGTGTCCCCTCCCCTTGGCAGCCCTCCTGCCCCCATCTGTGTGGTTGTGTGCAGGGGATGTGCTTGATGTGTACTGGTTGGCTCCAGGCCTATGTGGTGTGTGTTCCCCTGGCGGCTTCCCTGCTGGGTGCTTCTGCCTGGGTGTGCTCAAGGGGTGGTATTGGTGGTGGGCAGTTGGCTGGGCACCCCCTGGACTCGCCTGTCTGTTGGTGTTGCCCTGGCCCTGCACCTCCCCTCCACTCCCCTCTGCTGTCGCCCCCTGTTGGTGCGGTCCATATGTGGTGGTGGCAATGGATGGGTGGCGGCAACATGGGCGCTGGGTGGCTGAGTGTGAGTAGGGGTTGTGCTGACCCTGGGCTTTGGGCCCTCTGATCCCCCTTGGTGCAGGGGTCCGGGTACTCTTCCAGGTGGTGGCTGTCAGTGTGTGGGGTGTGCCCTTGGTGTTATTGCTGGCCCCGGCCCTCCCAGGGCCTGTTGGTGTGGGTGTTCCCCATTCTCTCACTGGGTGTGCTCACCCACCCATCCACACCCATCTCCACCCATCGGTGCTGCTGCGCTATCCATGTAAAAATGGCCTAAGAGATTTCATCATTTTGCTTTTCCTTTGAAAACATTCCTTGTCCTCCCCCACATAGCTGACCAATCACCAACCTTAAACATGGTTTAATAGATGCCATCCATTTAAGGCTGTAGAAAGTGCTGAGTGTTTGTATGCCAAGTTCTAGCACGATGCAAATTAGCATGGCCGAGTTGTATAAAACCTCTGAAAAGCAGGGTTTACAATGGAAATGGCAGCTGACTGTTAACTCATATGGCACTACCAAGCGCCGCTATAATAAATTGTTTTGATGTTATGAAATGGTGACATAAATAAAGCACATTAGGTTTTAGAGCCTAATTAGCCCATTATTCCACTTACTGAATTTTGTTTTATTACTCTTTCTCCTGAAATGAATTTTATTACGACTACCAGCACATTAAAGCCATAACAAAGCCTGTCCGGTGGGCAAGTCATTGCACTGTTACTAGATGCTTTGTATGTGTAAGACAAGCTGTATATTAGGAGACATGTGCAAGGACCATAAAGCAATCAGTGATTAAAAATGATGATCTATCGCTACAATCGTGGCTCAGAAGTTGGTGCAGATTTCAATATTAAAGTCTCACTAAGTAGGGATGGGATGTTCGATTTCAGAAAGAACCGAAGGTACCCGATACTGGCCATTTCAGATTAATCCAAAATGTTGGGTCTTTGTTAGTATCAGTTGTATCAGATCTTTTGCATTGATTTTTGTATTGGATTTTTAATATTGTGGTTTGTCCCCATTGACTTCAGTGGAAAAACTGCAGTGTTAAAAATCCGATACAAAAATCAATGCAAAAGATCTGATACAACCGATACTGATACGAGAACTGAAATACATGAGAACCGAAACCAAAAATAACCGAAACTGAAATTGTGCCCAGAGTCCCACCCCTATCACTAAACCAAGCAGGGAGCCTGCAGAATGAAATTCTGGGGGTGGGGCGAAAGGAGATGAGAGTCCCTTTGCCCCACCCCTTTCCAATGTGACCACTCCCTCTTCTAAGCATTGTGACATCACAATGCTCAGAAAAAGGGCACAGTCACGTTGGAAAGGGGTGGGGGGGCACCTTTCCCCCATCTCTTTCTGATACAGCATGTGTCCTCTCCAAGCGTCGGGATGCCACATATCTCAAAAGGGGGCGAAAGGGACAAGGAAACCCCTTTGTCCCTGTCTGCTGCAAGGGTGGTCCTGCCCTCTTCCCAAAGGGCTTGGAAGTGGCAGGGCCAGGCAGGGCTGTGATAGCTACATTTTATATGCAGAGTGTGAATTTGTGACTTTGCTGCTATTGCTGGGCAGAGACTTGTGACAAGGAGGGGACTATTGGTACTGAGAACTAAAGGAGGGTTGTATTTCGATGCCTTAATTGGGGAAATTGAGGCACAACCCTGGGAAAGGGTCCCATGTGAAGTGCAAGCATGGAGAAACTTCCTTACATACCCTTTGCATGACAGGAGTCCTAGGGTTCTCTGCCTCTTTCAGCACATTGTACAGCTGAATCTGGGAGGGTTCCCGCACCCCATCTTTACCTTTGATTCAGAAAGCTTCTGCTCATTATCCCTGACCATTGACTTCCAATCACCTGGCCTGACTTGATCCACCCAGACTAATTGCTCTCCCCCAGCCAATTTATTCCTTAACATGTCCCAGGTGGGCAAGGGCAAGGTGCTGGCCTAGTCCTGCCAGGACTTATGCACAGCCCTGTGGCACCCCCACTCCCTCAAGTGTACAATGTTATATATATCATGTCACTGCCAGGACTCAGACCTTGAACCAGCAACCTGAGGGCTTCTGGGCAGTGGCTAGCTCAACCAGCCCCATGGTCATTTCTTGGCTTGGGTCCTGGATGTACTATGTAGGTCCGTACTGTGCTGACTCAGCCACACCCCTCACCTTCTTCCTTGTTCCACATCTCCAGCTTCCTGGTTGTCTTCTGCCTGTATATAAAGGCTGATTCTTTAGATTGTAAGCTCTCGGGCAGGGAGTGTGTCTATTTTATTCTCTGTAAAGCGCCAGGTACACTTCTGGCGCTATATATAAATGCTTATAATAATAATAATAATAATAATCTGAGTCATAGGAAGCTGGATGGATCATCTGTAGTGTTTATCCCTTCCTCTTTCTCCCTGGGTCCTGCTAAGTTTCATGCTGGCCAGTAGGGACGGGAAACCGGTACAATCCGGTATCCGATAATGCCGGTATCGGGCGTACCGGCATTATCGGATTCGGCCCGGTAATCCGGCCCCGGTACCGGATTTTAGTGTGCCGGTTTTTTTATATTGCAGCCATTTTTAAATGGCTGCAATGTAAAAAAAATTAAAGCCCCAGCCAAACAGTTTT
>QEPC01007559.1:7544666-7584937 GCA_003113815.1 Sphenodon punctatus | reverse complement strand
TTTTACAACAAAAAGCCAGGCTGGGCAGGGTGGGTGGGGGGTGTCCCCCCTTCCACCCGCGCAGCCTGGGAGGGGGAGGGAATTAATTTTAATTTATTGCATTGGTTTCAATGGGGACACAGCGCCCCATTGGAACCAATGCAATAAATCCGGCACCGGTATACCGGATTTAATCCGGGAATCCGGTTTTCAGAGAACCGGTAACCGGTAAAATCCGGTGTACCGGTAATGGGACCGGGCCCGTCCCTACTGGCCAGGCCACTAGATCTGCTCTCCTCTCCCTGATCCTGTTTCGTTTGCCCCCGGGGCCAGCTCTGTTCTGCCTTGAACCTCATTTTGTGCCTTGGACCTGCTCTGTCCTGCATTCCTAGGGCTGAAACTTGCCCCCTGATTCTCGTGTTTCTTGGCGAGAATCACAGTCCTTGGCTCATTCTGGCAACCAAGAATGAGTTGAGAACCAGCAGTGTCTCAGCTGCATTCTCCCCAAGAGACACACGGGGGACTGTGCATGTGACGCCCTTTTCCAAAATGGCATCGGCAGCATCCCTGCCGTTTTGGGAAAGGGGAGCTGTTCTGCACATGCACTGACCATTTTGCACATGTGCAGACTGGCTGCCCCTTTCTAAAATGGCTGTGCTGGTGCCATTTTGGGAAAGGGCTGTGCATGTCCAGTGGTCATTTATACATGCACAGCTTTTTTGTTGTTGTTTAAATTGAGATATCTCATGAGATTTCATACTGGGGCCGAGATCTCAGCGAGATCTTGGTCCCTGGCACAACGTATTTGCAAAATGTTTTGCAAAACCAAAAAAGCGCTTTTCATTCAGTCATATTCCTGAATCTGTTATGCCCCTGTCATTTTGTCCTGAAAGTAGTCCTTCCTTCCTTCCTTCTGCCTGCCTGAGCGAGCGTGTCTGCTTGTTCCCCATATCCATATGCTGGTTCAGGGGAGCCTGTTTCTGGTGTTTGGCCCTAACAGTCATGCAGCTCTCTGTCTTTCTGTTAGGCTGTGCTTTGAAAGAGTTCTCTGATAACACTGATCTGAATGGACGTTTTGAGCAGGTAAAGGCTGCAGGGCAAAGGTTTCTCAAAGTTCATCAACCTCTAGCCAAACACCTCTTGGAGCCTGCTGTTTATTCCAAGGGGCAGCCTTTTCTCGCATGCTGGTCATGGCCATTGCTTCCCCATCATTTATTCAGCTGAGCTTGTTATAAATAATGCTGAATTATTAGCACTGCTTTCTGCTTCATGCCTTTACCTCCTGCTTGGTAACCTGTATTGACCTCATTGGCCAAGAAACTATGATTAAACGACTTCTTGAAAAAGGCAATTTCTCCACCCCTACGAAATTTGCATGCATGTGGGGGATGGTGGGGGTGCATATTAAACAGCGTGGGTGGCTTGGCTTCATTAGCACTGAGGCAAACCACCCTCAGAGCAGTTCAGATGGGCTTTTTGCTCACTCAGACACAAACGATGTGTGGGCTGAGGAGTTTGACCCCCCCCGGGATATTTCAGGGGTAGGTGGGCTCTGTCCCCTCTGGACAGCTGGCTCCACACGCATGCACCCTGGCTTTTGGCTGCTGTTAAATCCTCATACTGTCTACAGGAGGTGACCCAAGCTTGCCACATAAGAATATAGTCATGAACTGTTCTCTAGGGTTTCTTTGTTGTGGCCCCGCCCCCTGGTTGTGGCCCTGCCCCAGCCCCCCCTCGGAAAATGAACACTGTACACCAGGCAAGTAATTTATTTTATTTATTTATTTATTTTTGTAATTTATACCCCACACCCTCCTGGGGCGGCTTCCAACAATTTACAAATGTAAAACACTATAAAAACAGTTTAAAACAATCACAATATTTAAAACAAGGCACGGAAGTTTAAAACAATAAAGCAGGATGGGGGCGAAAAACCCCCCATAACCCTAACCCACCCCCCACCCCCAAAGGCCTGGGTGAACAGCCAGGTTTTACAACACCGCCGAAATGACAATAGGCTTGGGGCCAGGCGGGCGGGCTTCCTCCGGAAGGGGGTTCCAAAGGCGCGTAATAGGGCATAGCTGAAGTCTGCCAATCACAGGGTAAAGGCACAATCCTGCCTTTGCTCAAGTTAAATGCCTCGGCTTCCTTGGACTTTAATGGGTGAGGATTGCACCTTGACTTTTCTTTGCACTCCTTTCTCTTCAAAAGAAGGCACTGTAGGGTAGTGCCAGATCCAGGGAAGTTGGGCCCCTGTGCAAAAGAGTGGTCAGAGCTCCCTCCTAAGGTAGGAACGTTTGACAGATGCACATTACTTGCTGCTTAGAAAAAGGAAAATGTTACCATAATAAATTTTTTGCTGTTCAGTTAAACACAACATCTCCAGGGTCCAAGGCTCCCTTCATTGGAAGCCCATATCCTATACGTACGTTGTAATTTTTAGTTTAGTCAAGGACCCCAGGTATTGGGGGGGCTGAATCCTGAATCACACTGGTTCTCCATAGGCTAGGGCTCCCCATGTTTGAGGTTCCATGGGGTCTATATTTCACTCCACTATGACTTATGGTGTCATTTTAGTTTTATTCATAAACCCTGTGTACTGGGGTGTAGGGCTCACAAAACAGGGGGCCCTGTGTGGTCAGACACTTTGGACTATTCTGGATCAATGGCCTGCTGGAGGGTGGTTTTATGCTTTAGTGAGACTACTTGTGTGCTTAAAGCTAAGCACTTGCTTAAGATTGCATGCTACACCCACAATGATGCAGTGAAGGATGGGATTCCCTACTCCCTACTGAAGAGGGAGAGCAGGGAGAAGGCCAACACTAAAATGCTGCCGGAAGTGATTGTCCCAATCTGCCAGCAGCATTCCCAACCTCCTCCAGGCCAGGAGTGCTGACCTGCAGGAGAGGAAGGCAATGGTCCTAGAAGCCCAGCCTAGGGCTACAGAGCAGGCCAGGGCTTAAAAAACACAGGCATCTGCAACGTGATTTGTTGTTTTTGTTTCTAACTAAAAACACGATTACCAAGTAGTTTAAGTGTTTTTTTTTCAATTCCCCAGTGCATTCAAATGATCAGAGATACAACGGTGTAAATACTCGATGGTTTCTTTACCACAGGGTATTGTTCCCCTGTCCGTAATGGGTAACATGCCTCCCAACAGTCTTTATTTAGGAGGGACAGTCCCTTTTTGGGTGCCGAATCCCACAGTCGGTGCTCAGGGGGTGAAAGTCCCTCTTTCGGGAGAGAGACAAACAGACCGGTATTCAGACCTCGGGCACCTCTTTCCTGATTGCCCAGGAAAAGTACTTGAGAAGACAATGGGGAGATGATGGAACAAGACCACGTGGGAAGATAAGCAGGAGGGCATCTGTCCTTCTTTATGCACTTGGAATGTGGGGAGATGTGTGTGTGTAACTGTATGAGGGATGGAGCTTATTGGCTGAAGGGGTGGGGCTTGTTCCTCTTTGGCCGCTCAAAGTGTTGGGAGGTATGTGTGAATAATAAGGCCTGAATGGCTCAGGAAAACTATTTTTCAGATGAGATCATATAAAAAACAGTCGGCTAGGGGTAGGAATAGAGTGCACTGGAGAGAGAGGAATCACATAGAAAAAGAAAAGAGACTGAGATCTTACCCTTCTTTTCACCAGTGGAAAACTACTGTTCTTAACATTTTTAGGCTGGTGTAGCTAGTAGCAGTTAGGCCTCATGACTTTTGTGCTTCTAATGAGTGCATTAAAAACAATGGGGAGTTGAAAATAAACACACAAACTACTTGGCAACCATGTTTTAAAGTAAACATGTTGCCAAACAACATTGTCCTTCTGGCCTTGGTTGCCGCATTTGAAAACAAGCACATAATTGTAGCATCTCTCATTACAGAAAGGTTTTGTCTTAATGTAATACTTATGAGCTTTTGCCCTCTTCACTGTGATCCTTGAGCTCTCTCCTTTGTGTTTGGCAACATAAATCTCTTCCTTTCTCATCCTGAGCTCATATACCTCAAATATGTCTAGCTCTCCTCCTTTCCCCTCCCACACCAACCTGAAAGTATATCTTTCATCATATACTTTCTTCCCACACACCACACATTGCTAATCATGGCTGCTGACCTCAAACATGCTGTATCAATCACTGCAATGACCTTCTTATATCATGGCAACCAGACTGACCCATTCTTCCCAGAGCAGATCTCGTAGATGCCTTTTATGTTAGCAATTTGTGACCATCTTGTATCTATTAGACAACATAAGAAAAGAGGTGAGACTGATACAAGGAGGTGTCAACAGTGATTGTAGCCTCTAGAGTTTGCTGTAATAGACTTCCAACCAACTGGTTCTTCACAAACAGATCTCCACAGACGTCAGTAAAGATTCCTTTCTAGTAAATCTGAACTAAGTGCAAATCAAATTCAGGTATTTGTTTTTACCACATTTGAATTTGTCCCTCAAATTCCTCAAGGTATTTGTTTTTACCAGATTTGAATCTGTTGACCCAATTCCTTATTTTGGTATGTCGTTTCCTTGTTAGCTGGTATTTTGGTTGCTTGCCAATGTTCGCTTATTAGGTTTTTTGGCTGTTTGGCATTTCAGTACATCACGTGACAGGATTCACCAGTCACAAACGTACAAATTTCAAAAAGCATCTCTGAACAGCAAACAAATCAAAGGGGAAAAAAAATGAACTCAAGAATCTCAAGAAACAAAGTTCTTGAATCCAAATATTTGGGTATAACGAATGAACTGAATTCAAAGTTTGAAGATCTGGTGCATTATATCTGGTGCATTAGAACTGAACAAACCTAATCTTAAGTAGCACTTATAGGTTTAATGGATATGAAATGCCTTGGGGCTGAATTATAGGAAAAATCCATCCCATAATGATCCTTGAGGTCACTGAGAGCTTCCCCTTTCAAGTTCCATCTGTGCATCAAGTGTGCATGGTGAGGGCATGAAGACAGCTGTCCTGCAGCTAGCCCAGAGAGCTCCCTTCCCCAATGAGGTTTGTCAGAGCTGGGCCTGAACAACCCCACTGCAATCCTTTTAATTTAACCAGATGTTTGGCAGGTGCGGAGAGGGTTAAATTTGTATGTTTTTCTTATTTATATAGACTTGTTTTATATGCTGGTCATATCTGTTGTTAACTGTCCTGAATTTTTGGAATATACGTTTAACTAAATAAATATTTGCAACATGCTGCAAACAAAATTAAAGGAGAGCACAGAGGATGCAATCCAACTAATTTCAGCTAACTACAAGCAGCTGTTTTAATCATGGCTCTATCTCTTGCATAGGTGCTGCTCAGAAATGATTTGTTAAACTTAGTCTTATTTTATTTTTAATGTAACAAGGGAATAAGAGGAAGGTCTTTGGGCTTTCATAAAAAAAACAAATTCATCATTCATGAGCGGGTATTGACTTGTGTACAACACTTCATATGTGCTACCTTAAATGTTGAAAGCTGTCATTTATCTTCCTCATCTTCTGATATTTTCTGAGGGTATTTTCAGACGTTACGAGATCACAGTGAACCACAGAGAACCACGGTCAATCCCGCGGCGGGGTCAAAGCACCCTGAACGTCTCTTATGCGGGTGCCAGATGTTCACCACAGTCAATATCCACCTGGGGTCAATATTAACCACGCTTCCGGACCTCTGGCCCGGACCATCGCCGAAAGCGTGGTCAAAGAGATTCCTGACGGGAAACAAAAAAAAGTAACGTCTGAACGGCAACCACTGGCCGGAATCAAAGAATATGATTCCCAGCCGGGGAGAAAGCATGCAACATCGCTGCCAGGCAACCCAGCTACAACACAGGTCATGGAGGGAGATTTAAAGGGCACACGGCAGCAGGGAAACGTGGTGGAATGGAGTGAGGTGGAAGGGAGAGGAGAGCGGTGGGAGAGGGGGCAGCTGGGTGGCAGGAAGGGGGGGGGAAGGGAGCGGGCCGTGGGACAGGGGCAGAACAGCGACCAACCAACCCCCCCCTCTGTCCCGCAGACACGGAAATGGGCCCGGGAGCCTGAGCCCCTGGAGGAGACGGGCGCACACCAGGCGGTGGAGGGGGAGCAGGAGGAGGAGGAAGAGGAGCCAGAGGGTCCACTGGGGAGAAGGCCCTACCACAGAGGGGGGCAATGGGGGCACAGGGAGACCCAGGATTTTATCCACATCTCACGCTCAATCAGCACAATGAACATGTGTTCCGGGAGATCATGCAGGACATGGAGGTGGCAGGGCATCACAGGACCATGACACAGTGCCGTTCGAAGGCCAAGGAGCTAAAGAGGGGGTACACAGCCATACGGGACCACAACCGACGGTCCGGCCATGGAGCCAGGACTGCCCCCTACTATGATGTCCTGGACCACATGCTCCACATGAAGGGCTCCATTGTCGCCCCGTGCCTCATGGGGAGCGCTGTGGTCCAGGGAAGGGAACGGGCTGAGGTACCCCCTCCTCTCGCTGCCCCACAAGAAGGCACCAGCTCCAGAGCCCCAGACCCCCCAGAGGAATGTCCAGGGACCTCGGGGACTGGCAGCCCCCCCCGAAAGCAGCCGGAGAGCCCCCACCCCCTGGCCGGACAGACAGACTCCAAGGTGGGCACACTGGTCACCCTCATCCAGTGGTCGCAGGGGGACCCCAGAAACACGGAGGGGCTGGCCTTGGAGGGATTGGAGACAGACATTGAGGGTAAGCAGGCAGATGGGAGGGGGGAGGGACCAAGGGCAAAGGGGGGGAGGGAGGTCCTGGGCAGGGAACAGGCCCCCCCAGGCCCCGACACCTCAGAACAGGGGCCAGAGGGGCCAGGTGGACAAACTAATGGCCCTCCGCCAACCCTCTCCCCCATACCCCCATAGGACATGGCACTCCCCAGCAGCAGAGATGGATAACAGCCCCGGAAGCCACCGGAGGGCCCAGGTGAGGCACACCGGTGAGGAGGGGGGCCTCCGGGGAGACCTTGAGGGGGACCCAGTGGACCCAGGGGGGGCAGCCGGTGAGCCGGGGGGGGAGTGAACCCCTGGCGTGCCCCTGGCCGGGATGGGCTCTCAACCCCAAACCTTCCTGTACCCTACAGGGAAGCCAGAGGGGCAGATGCAACCCATGCCCGTGCCCCCAGCACAACGGATGAGGGAGCACCGGGCACGGGTATGGCACTGGAGGGAGGACCAGGTGGAGGACATAATCCGGACCACCACTGAACAGGGGGAGTGGATGATAGTGGCCGCGGACCTCATAGAGGTGGCCATAGAGCGCTCCCTGCAACAGGCAGAGGCAAGGGACCTGAGGCTCCAGGTGGAGGTGCGCCTGGAACGGAGGCGGAAGCGCTGGGACCACAGCAGGCAGGTAGAGGTGATGGGGTGGCTGGAACAGGCCATTGAGGGGATGGTGCAGAAGCATTCTGCAAAGATGGACAGGTCCTATGACATTGGGACCTCTCTGCTCCTGCATGTGGGCACTATGAGTGCATACGTGATGGCAGCCACCCCGCTGGGCACCCTGCCTGCCCAGGCCCCCATGCTGAGTCCCTCGGCGCCCACAACCCCTCCCCAGCCACCCCCATGACAACTGGGGCTGCACTCCCTGTAGGCCTCTGGAGGAAGCAGCTGCTCAGGGGGGCCCCTCTGGTCCTGGTTCCTCCCTCCCTCTCACCACCGTCGGCCCCGCAGGACACTGAAGCCTCCCAGGACACCACTGGGGACATGGGCAGCAGGGGGAGGGGAGCTCCCAGAGCTCTGCAGCACCCTCAGGCTGCCCGAGGGGGTGGCCCCGGAGATGCGGGGGACAGGGGAGGGTGGTCTGAGGGTGGGGGGGACTGCACCAGTGTGGTAGGGGGCAGTGGTGACAGTGGTGGTGTGAGGGCACATGTATTTGGGTGCAAGAATAAATGGGTGGACACCACTCCCACCTCCTGTGGTCTGTTCATGGATCCAGGGGTGGGGGCTGCCCATTGGCAGTGGAGGGGACCACCCAGGGAGCTGTTGGGGGCAACAGGGTGGTGGGGTCGGGGTTGAGTGCCCTCACGCCTCGGCTTCCCGCCTGGCCGGGGCAGCATGGATGTGCTTGGCATAATGGTACTCCCTCAGGTTGTCCACGTTCATGTACAAAGGCACAGGTCTGGGAGGGTGACGGGGCATGGGGTATTCGAGGGTTTCCCCATCGGTCTTGCACATGTTGTGCAGTACACAGCAGGCACCTATCACCAGGGCTGAGGTCTCCACCGTGAAGTCCAGCCAGCCAGTGATACTCCTTCAGCACTGTTTGAGGGTGCCGAAGGCCCACTCAACCACGGTCCTGCTTGCACACAGGAGGGTATTGTACAGCACCTGCACCGGGGTCCTGGTGACCGGGAACACCGGGTGAGGGAATAGGCCAGGTCCCCCAGGATACAGGGGGGCATGAGAACCCCCTCGATCCATGTCATCCCCATGTCCGCAAAGTCCCTGTGGTATATCCAGGCATAGAAGGGGGAGAAGGCCATGATCCGGGTATCATGGCTGCACCCGGAGTTGCCCATGAAGATATCAAGGAACCGCCCCCGGTGGTCCACAACAGCCTGCAGCTGCAGGGAGTGGTACCCATGTCTGTTAACATACTCCGCAGCCTCCCCAGCCGAGGGGCAGAGGATCTTTTTGTGGGTGCCGTCCACAGTGCCCATGCAGTTGGGGAACCCTCCAGACGCAAAGTCAGCCATCATGGCCTCCTGGTCCACCAGCTGGATCGCTCAGTCCATGGGAACGCCCTCCACAGCCTCACACACATCCCAGAGGATACAGGCCACGGTGCTCATCCCGACACCAAAGTGCTGCGAGACGGACCGGCAGGAGTCAGGCGTTGCGAGGGCCCAGACCCCGATGGCCACCTGCTGGACCATGGGGATTGGGTTCCTCATGGGGTTGTGCTGCTGCTCCAGCCAGGGCATGAGCAGCTCCGCAAAGCACAATAGGGTGAGCTTGTCCATCCGAAAGTGCACCCTCCAGGCTGCCTCGTCCCACTGAGCCAGTACCCAGGACCACCACCCCTGTGCCCGCTTCGTGACCCATACCCGCGGTGGGCGGGCTGGGGAAGAGGGGGCAGCCCCTTGAGTGCACCTGCTGTCCCTGGCTGGGGCCTTGCACATAGCCCAGCAGGCACCCGGGTGTGCTGCCTGCAGCTGCATTCCTCCTGTCATCAACCTCCCTCCTCTCTGTGTTGGCAACATTGTGTCCTTGCTGGCCTGATTAGTGTGTTGACTGTCCTGTCTGTGTGCTCGTTCCTGCAGCTGTGATGGGTCCGCACCCCACGCCCGCTATGTTGCCATGCCTTGTTGTGGCTGGTGGCCTTATTGCTTGGCCTTGGGGCTCCCCCGGTTCCCTCCTGCCCCTCTGGGGCTTGTGGGGGCTTGTGGGGGCCCCCTGTCTGTGGTGTCTGTGCTCCTGGCTTGCGGGACCATGGCTGGCTGTGCTTCCACCGGGCTCCCTGCTCCGGGCCCCCCATACGTGGACCTTCCACGAGACCATGGCCTTGTGTGATCTGTGGCATACCCCGGCTGTGCAATTGCTCCTGAGCTGCCCAGACAGCTTGTCAGGTGCCTATGCGAGCCTGAGCTCTGACCTTCGTTACTTTGGCTATGAGGTGAGTGCCCGGGATTGCCGACTGCATGCTGACACGCTGGGGCTGCTTCCTTTTCCCGATGGGAGCATTCTGGAGATGAGGTGCTCGCATGTGACTTGGTCTGTGATGGAGACCATGTCTGTTCTGTCTGTGTGCAGCCTAGCTGCCTACACGATCTGTCTTGCGGAAGGGGCCCCTGCCCTGGCCGTGTCCTACTTTGGCTGTGTGCACAGGGCCCTTGGGTACTAGCGTTCTCATGGGACGGTGTATCACCAGCTGTTGGAGCTGGGTCACCTTCCGTGGCCCCCGGCTCCTGACTCCTGCTTGTCTGAGCCCTCTGCAGTGGAGCTGTTGGCGCTGTTGGGTGTGTGGTCCTGNCCCATGCAGTTGGGGAACCCTCCAGCCGGCCATCACGGCCTCCTGGTCCACGGTCTGAGCAGCTCCACGAGCCGCAGTAGGGTGAGCCTGTCCATCCTAAAGTGCGCCCTCCAGGCGGCCTCGTCCCACTGAGCCAGTACCCAGGACCACCACCCCTGTGCCCGCTTCGTGACCCATACCCGCAATGGGCATAGCGAGCAGGGTGGCACACTGCATGGTCTCCCTCCACCACTGGAGGCACCTGGTTCCTTACGGAGTACAGTGGCCCTGCTTTGGCTGCAGATCAGGGCCCACCGGCCTGTCTCAGTCACCCGCTGCAACCTGAGCTGGGCCAGGGAGCACCTGCTGCAGTTGTGGGATTTCTGGGCCCGTGCAGTGCACCAGGCCATGCACATTTGCAGGCGGGCGCCCAGGTGCATTGCTGTGGTCTGGATGCGCAGCTGATTGGTGTGCGAGTGGTACCACTCAGCACGGAATGCTAGGTGCATCCCGCAGGCACCCAACCTTTCCCACTCCATGGTGCTGCCTGTCCAGTTTGGGGTGTGGTTGGCCACGTTATAGGCCGGGGCACACGGTGCCCCGCCCCCTGGGTCACGACCCGACGATCGAGCAAGGGCACCTGTGTTGGCCCAGGGCATCCCCCTTCCAGCTGGGCCAGCCTCCCCCTGCTGGGTGGGCGGGCTGGGGAAGAGGGGGCAGCCCCTTGAGTGCACCTGCTGTCCCTGGCTGGGGCCTTGCACATAGCCCAGCAGGCACCCGGGTGTGCTGCCTGCAGCTGCATTCCTCCTGTCATCAACCTCCCTCCTCTCTGTGTTGGCAACATTGTGTCCTTGCTGGCCTGATTAGTGTGTTGACTGTCCTGTCTGTGTGCTCGTTCCTGCAGCTGTGATGGGTCCGCACCCCACGCCCGCTATGTTGCCATGCCTTGTTGTGGCTGGTGGCCTTATTGCTTGGCCTTGGGGCTCCCCCGGTTCCCTCCTGCCCCTCTGGGGCTTGTGGGGGCTTGTGGGGGCCCCCTGTCTGTGGTGTCTGTGCTCCTGGCTTGCGGGACCATGGCTGGCTGTGCTTCCACCGGGCTCCCTGCTCCGGGCCCCCCATACGTGGACCTTCCACGAGACCATGGCCTTGTGTGATCTGTGGCATACCCCGGCTGTGCAATTGCTCCTGAGCTGCCCAGACAGCTTGTCAGGTGCCTATGCGAGCCTGAGCTCTGACCTTCGTTACTTTGGCTATGAGGTGAGTGCCCGGGATTGCCGACTGCATGCTGACACGCTGGGGCTGCTTCCTTTTCCCGATGGGAGCATTCTGGAGATGAGGTGCTCGCATGTGACTTGGTCTGTGATGGAGACCATGTCTGTTCTGTCTGTGTGCAGCCTAGCTGCCTACACGATCTGTCTTGCGGAAGGGGCCCCTGCCCTGGCCGTGTCCTACTTTGGCTGTGTGCACAGGGCCCTTGGGTACTAGCGTTCTCATGGGACGGTGTATCACCAGCTGTTGGAGCTGGGTCACCTTCCGTGGCCCCCGGCTCCTGACTCCTGCTTGTCTGAGCCCTCTGCAGTGGAGCTGTTGGCGCTGTTGGGTGTGTGGTCCTGTTTCGAAGTGCATTTGGGACTCTCCATGCAGGATCTGTTCGAGGCTTACTACCTGGTCACCCACCACATGTCCGTGCTGGGGTACCGCCGGGGCATGCTTCATTGGCCACACTTCATTCACCTGGCAGACCACCTGGCCTCTGGCCCCTTGGTGGCCTCCTCCAGCTGGCTGTGAGTCCCTCCGTGCCTTCCGGGCCCCGGTTACCAGCCCCGCTGTGAGCTCCTGCCTCCGCCCTGGTGCCTTGGCCCTGTCTCTTATACACATCTAGATGTGTATAAGAGACAGCCTGTGTCCTGCCCTGCCCCTGGGCCATTTCACCCCCTCTTCCCTGTCCAGCGCCCCCTCCTCCCCCCCTGTGTCCATTGTGCCGTGTGTTGTCTGTCTCACTGTCTCATGTAGGTGTGTGTGTGCCCGGCGTGTGTTTGTGCTGTGTGTTCCACTGTGCCCTCGTTGTCTCTGTGTCTTGTGTGCAGTACCTCAGCGGCTCTTCTCCCTCTTCCCCTTCTCTTCCCGTTTCCCTTATGTGGGCGTTCCCTTTAGGCGCTTTTGGCTTAATTTGCCCTCGGCCGGCCATGTCTGTGTCCTGCCCCTCCCCAGTGCCTTCTGGGTGTTTCGACCATGGCCGGGAATCGGTGTCACGTCTGTTGCACCGCCCCGGACCATGATCTGGCAGCCCGATTCCCTGCCGTGGTCCCGCTCCCATCACGTCTGTTTGGGGCTTTTATTGACCACAGGGGGTGGTTGAATGGTTCATCAACGCTGGGAATCCACTATGGTGAACTGGAGCCGCGTAACGTCTGAAATCACCCAGAATCTGCTGAGTAGTACCATCATAGCCCACAGGTTACCTGTTCTCATTGGAATTTCACTGTGTGTTTGACCTTACTGGCTGGCATTCCTGGCTGGTTTTTTAGCACAAAGATTTGTGCTTGAAAGTGGTAATCTTTAAGAGTCTGTCCTCTGATGATTAATGTAATGAAAAAATAATGGAAGGTTCTAGGGGAATAGAATCCAGAACTTTTCAATTAGAGAGCTGTTCATGTTTAAATTAATTTTCAGAATCTTAGTCGATTAGGTATTTTGATCCTTTTTAAAGATGTTGGGATGCATATATTATTTTAGAGATGAAACAAATGTCAGATACAAATTTTGAATGTGCCCTATTCAATTTGGTGCTGGTGATGTAGACGAGAAACTGCTCTCCATTTTCCTCTTTGTCAGATATCCGTGTTGGTTAATTCATTATTTTGGTTATCTTGTTTTGTATGTTTTGGTATTTCAGTTCCTTCATTTTGGTACTATCATTGCTACTGCGCATGCACAATAATTAAAATGAAGTAACCAAAATAACTGAAACAGGACAATTGTCAGTGTGGATATACATAGATATTCCTTTTCAGTTGAAGATATCATTGAGATATTTGGATGGCTATCTGAAAATGTTAATAATACAAGTTCAAAAATGTCTGTTCATTTCACCACTAATTTATCTTGGAGCTTGTTAATTTAAAGACATATTACTTTTTATTGGGAAGCTCATTAGACTACAATAGGGAGCAGCACCATGGAATTGTAGAGCCTGAAGGGACCTCAAGCAAGCCTTGACGAGGCCAGGTGCTGGAGGGGGTGGGGCTAGGGGTGTCACCTCTTGCGCTTTGAGCATGAGACTCTCAAAGGCCAAAACAGGAGTCTCAAAGTCAAACTGCAAAAACGTGGCAACTCTAGGCGGGGCAGAGCTGAGGTATTCATGCTATTGGGGTAACCACATGGCCCCCAGGAGTGGTTGTGTGGGGGGCCGGGAGTTTATTTATTTATTTATTTATTATTATTAAAAGATTTAATATCCTATCCCTCCTGCCACAGGCAGCTCGGGGCGGCTTACAACAACATAGATCAATGATTATAAAACCATAAAATTATAAAAACATATCACTCCACCCCATCTCTCTCCTCCCCCACCCTCTACCCATCTCCCCCGCCAAACGCCTGACTGAACAGCCAAGTTTTACAGCTTTTTCAAAAGGAGGGAAGGTCCGGGACCAGACGCATCCCCACCGGAAGGGAGTTCTACAGTCTCGGTGCGGCCACCAAGAACGCCCTCCCCTGCGTGTTCCCCCAGGAAAACTCAGGGGACCACAAGAAGGGCATCCCCGATGACTGCAGGGGCCGGTCCAGTACCCGGGGAGTGAGGTGGTCCCGCAAATAGACAGGGCCCAGACCGTTTAGGGCTTTATAGGTTAAAACCAACACCTTGAATCGGGCTCAGAAGACTATAGGCAGCCAATGCAGAGAACAGAGCACTGGTATAATGTGCACCCCGCGGCCCAGTCCCACCAAAAGATGGGCCGCTGCATTCTGCACCAGGCTGCTGCAGCTTCTGGGCCGTCACCATGGGTAGCCCCACGTAGAGTGCATTACCATAGTCTAGTCTCGAGGTGATGAAAGCATGGATGATGGTGGCCAGGTCAGAGTCCAAAACATATGGCCTAAGCTGACGTACCAGATGTAGTTGGTGAAAGGCACCCCTTGCCACAGCTTCCACCTGAGCATCAAGGCAGAGCTGCGCATCGAGATGGAGCTGCGCAGGAGCAGGGGGCACAGCACTGGAAGCTGTGCAGTTGGCATTGCCTCTTTTCAGATTTCTGGGGCTCCACTACAGCTGCTCATGAAGGAGGCTGAAGGGCAGCAGCACTGGGTCTTCTGTGGCCCTTTAGAGGCGGCACCAGCAACATGGGGTCTCTTGGGGCCCTGCTACCTCTATGGAGCTCCTGGGGCAGGCACTTCTTGTGAGGCCCCCCCAAACCTCGGGACTGTCAGCAGTCGGGTTCGCCTCCCCGCACCCCGACTCACTCCGCGGCATGGAAGCCCCATCCCGCTGGGGCCACAGCCCCAGCTACAGCCAAGCATCGCACCGATGCCGCCTGTGGCTCCGCCCCCTTTGCAAGCCACACCTCAGCAGGGGCCTGTGGAGCATGCAATGAGACCACGCCCCCCTCCTCGTCGATCTGAGCGCCTGCAGGCGCGTGCAGGGGGCGGGGCTAGACCTTTATAAGCTGGCAGTTTGCTGAGCTCTGTGCCGGTGAACAGAGCTTGTGTGTCTGTGGAGACTGGCCCCTTGCCTGAAAGCTAAGTCCTTGCCTTTGCGTGTGTTGCTATTGCCTTGCCTTTCGTGTTTCCGTTTGTATTCCCCTCTCCCTGTACTGTGTCTTCCTGTATACCCCCTTGTTGATTGTGTATAGCCCTGAGCAATTGTGTGTTGATAGGACCCTTACCCCTTTTGTCCCTGGTAAGCAAGAACGGGTGCGAGGGCCTGCGGGCCAGGGTGCTTCTGCCCCTCTCCCCTCCTGGGTCAATTTCCCTATCCCTTTCCCCCTCAGTGTGAGAGTCCTGGTTCCATTTCCCTCCTTCCCAGGGTTCCTTAACCTTGCTCCCTTCACCTCCACCTCACCAGTGCTCCCCCTTGTGGCTTTTGAATGTGATGCATGTGTGAGCCTTTTCCCTTTGAATTGCTCTGTGCCCTATGATGATAGGGGCCGAAGCTCTTGGTGCGAAAGCATACTGAGCGGCCCACATACTATCCTGACGGGCAACTGGGAGCCTCGAGTGTCGAAACAGAGCTATTTGAGCCCCCTCGGAGCATGTGGGCACCCTTACCCTTGTGTTTCCTTCCCTTCCTACCCCCTCCCACTGACAGAGACAGGCCTGTTCTAATGCCAGCCCTGCCTCAAGGGTCATCTAATCTGACCTTTTGTCCTGAGGCAAGATTCTCTGTGCATACCATCCCTGACCCTCCCGAGGACCAATACCTCATACCAAAACTGTGAGATGGTTAGAGCAATCTCTACTTAGGGACACTAGCTGAGCCCCATCCTGCTTCCTGTCACCATCCCATGCCTCCTCCTCCCTCAGGTCACAGACGCATGGCTAAGGGGAAGGATGTCTGGATGTCTTTCCAGCCCCAGAGTCTCTCAGAAAAGGTGGGAAAAGCCTTAGCAGCTAGCATCCTTTTCCCCCCCTGGCAGCCTTGGCATAGAAACTGTGGGGGCATAGCCAGCAGTTGTAAATCAGAGAGGGGAGAAATTCCCTTTTTGAGCTTGAGGTGCAAGGGACAATCCCCTCTTTCTTTTGGCACTAGGATGGTGGGGGCCATATATGTAGAAAATGCAGGTGTGTTTTGGGGATGGGAGGACAAAAAAAGGAGTCTCTTCTAATGATTAGAATACCCAGCTGCTTATAACCTCTCCTGATTGCAGGAGTGTAGTTATAATAAGGATGAGTGGTGAAATGGCACCATGGCCCTGGGTCTGCTGTGTCCTCTACCTGCCCCTGCGATGTCCCCTCCTACTTGTGTTCATCACCAAATCATTGATGCAGATATTAAATAGGAGTGGGGCAAGGAGACACCCCTGCTTAACTCCTTTGTTGACCAGAACTGGATTAGATAGTTGACCAGACAGACCTAATTGTACTTGGAGGAAATTGTCCTGTAGGGGTATGCATGTTGTTTTTGTGATATCAATAACGAAAATGAAATTTGTTGTTTTTGTTATCGTTATTGCAGTAATGAAAATGACAAAAAATACCAAAATCAATAACGACAACAAAAGTTGTTATTGATTTCGTTATTGCCTAGGAGTCTGGCAGTTTTTTGGGAGGGAAATGTGGTGAGAGGAGGAGGGAGCAGACATCTCGGAGCCAGAAACAGTGTTGAACTCTTGAACTGAGCCTGTGATGGGAGGGGAAGGACTCAATGGATGTAATTGCTGGCCAATGAGCAGCACAAGCAGGTCCCAGGCAGTTGAATGGCACCCAGTGATTACTCAATGCGTCCTGCCTCCCAGAACCAATCAGGGGAGCTCTGAGGGAGGGCACGGCAACCCTTTATACTGCAGGGCTGGGCTGCTTGACTCTGGTTCTGTGTTAGCTATTGCTCTGTCATGATGCATTTGCAGAATCTGCTGGTGTTTGCACGAAAAATCCTCCCATATATATCCCTACCACCGTACCTTTCTAGTCCTTATTCCTTACCCTTATATTTTACCTTTTTCCTTCCCCTGCCTGTGTCTCCCTGTACAGACAGACAGACAGACAGATAGCGATGTACCTGGCACTTTACAGAGAATAAAATAGACACGGTTCCTGCCCGAGAGCTTACAACTAAAGACAGGAGGAGGGGAGACAGGGAAGGGGGAACAGAGGGAGAGACAAGGGATGCAACATTCATGAGGATGTGAGAACTCGGGTACATGTCCTGGTGCTATATAAAAACGAATAAGAATAATAAATATAGGTAGTATAGTTTAGATATTTATATTAGATGATAGATATAGAATAGAGATAGATTATTGATAGTGGATATACCTCTGAGTTTTCCTTTTCCCTTCCCCTGTCTATTTCCCCCTGTCCATATATTATATAGTTACAGATATTAGTTGCATATATATAGATTAGATATTTAGATACTAGGCTGTTTATTATATATATTAGGATTATAGGATAGGAATATATCCTATGTAACTGCCGAAAAGCACTCCCCACCACGGCCACAACCTGAGATTCCAGGCTGAGCCGTGAATTGAGGAGCACACCCAGACTCCGCACTTAAGAGACCGTGGGAGGGTGAACCATCCCAACAAGAGGAGATTCAACCACCCTCAGGCCCCCCAAACCCTCGCCCACCAACATCACCTCCGTCTTGTCAGGATTCAATTGCAGATGGCTCAACCTCATCCAAGCCCCCACAGCTGACAGGCACTGGGAAAATAGGGAGACTGCATGACCTGGGTTGATGGAAAAAGAGAGGTAGAGCTGAGTGTCATTTTCCATAGGATAGGAAAATATTCCTATCCTATAATCCTAATATATATAATTTTATTATATATATTAGGATTATAGGAAAGGAATATTTTGTATTATACATAGCTTAGGTTTAGCTTAGCTTCTGTATATATATATATATAAATAAAACTAGATATTGTGTGTATTTATTTATTAATTTATTAAAAGATTTAATATCCTGCCCCTCCTGCCACAGGCAGCTCGGGGTGGCTTACAACAAAATAATTCAACAATTATAAAACCATAAAATTATAAAAACATACCACCCACCCACCATCCCTCTCCTCCCCCACCCTCTACCCATCTCCCCCACCTGACGGAACAGCCAAGTCTTACAGCTTTTTTGAAAGGAGGAAACATCCGGGGCCAGACGCATCCCCACCGGAAGGGAGTTCCACAGCCTCGGTGCAGCCACCGAGAACGCCCTCCCCTGCATGGCCCCCCCGGAANGACCCTCCCGAGGACCAATACCTCATACCAAAACTGTGAGATGGTTAGAGCAATCTCTACTTAGGGACACTAGCTGAGCCCCATCCTGCTTCCTGTCACCATCCCATGCCTCCTCCTCCCTCAGGTCACAGACGCATGGCTAAGGGGAAGGATGTCTGGATGTCTTTCCAGCCCCAGAGTCTCTCAGAAAAGGTGGGAAAAGCCTTAGCAGCTAGCATCCTTTTCCCCCCCTGGCAGCCTTGGCATAGAAACTGTGGGGGCATAGCCAGCAGTTGTAAATCAGAGAGGGGAGAAATTCCCTTTTTGAGCTTGAGGTGCAAGGGACAATCCCCTCTTTCTTTTGGCACTAGGATGGTGGGGGCCATATATGTAGAAAATGCAGGTGTGTTTTGGGGATGGGAGGACAAAAAAAGGAGTCTCTTCTAATGATTAGAATACCCAGCTGCTTATAACCTCTCCTGATTGCAGGAGTGTAGTTATAATAAGGATGAGTGGTGAAATGGCACCATGGCCCTGGGGCTGCTGTGTCCTCTACCTGCCCCTGCGATGTCCCCTCCTACTTGTGTTCATCACCAAATCATTGATGCAGATATTAAATAGGAGTGGGGCAAGGAGACACCCCTGCTTAACTCCTTTGTTGACCAGAACTGGATTAGATAGTTGACCAGACAGACCTAATTGTACTTGGAGGAAATTGTCCTGTAGGGGTATGCATGTTGTTTTTGTGATATCAATAACGAAAATGAAATTTGTTGTTTTTGTTATCGTTATTGCAGTAATGAAAATGACAAAAAATACCAAAATCAATAACGACAACAAAAGTTGTTATTGATTTCGTTATTGCCTAGGAGTCTGGCAGTTTTTTGGGAGGGAAATGTGGTGAGAGGAGGAGGGAGCAGACATCTCGGAGCCAGAAACAGTGTTGAACTCTTGAACTGAGCCTGTGATGGGAGGGGAAGGACTCAATGGATGTAATTGCTGGCCAATGAGCAGCACAAGCAGGTCCCAGGCAGTTGAATGGCACCCAGTGATTACTCAATGCGTCCTGCCTCCCAGAACCAATCAGGGGAGCTCTGAGGGAGGGCACGGCAACCCTTTATACTGCAGGGCTGGGCTGCTTGACTCTGGTTCTGTGTTAGCTATTGCTCTGTCATGATGCATTTGCAGAATCTGCTGGTGTTTGCACGAAAAATCCTCCCATATATATCCCTACCACCGTACCTTTCTAGTCCTTATTCCTTACCCTTATATTTTACCTTTTTCCTTCCCCTGCCTGTGTCTCCCTGTACAGACAGACAGACAGACAGATAGCGATGTACCTGGCACTTTACAGAGAATAAAATAGACACGGTTCCTGCCCGAGAGCTTACAACTAAAGACAGGAGGAGGGGAGACAGGGAAGGGGGAACAGAGGGAGAGACAAGGGATGCAACATTCATGAGGATGTGAGAACTCGGGTACATGTCCTGGTGCTATATAAAAACGAATAAGAATAATAAATATAGGTAGTATAGTTTAGATATTTATATTAGATGATAGATATAGAATAGAGATAGATTATTGATAGTGGATATACCTCTGAGTTTTCCTTTTCCCTTCCCCTGTCTATTTCCCCCTGTCCATATATTATATAGTTACAGATATTAGTTGCATATATATAGATTAGATATTTAGATACTAGGCTGTTTATTATATATATTAGGATTATAGGATAGGAATATATCCTATGTAACTGCCGAAAAGCACTCCCCACCACGGCCACAACCTGAGATTCCAGGCTGAGCCGTGAATTGAGGAGCACACCCAGACTCCGCACTTAAGAGACCGTGGGAGGGTGAACCATCCCAACAAGAGGAGATTCAACCACCCTCAGGCCCCCCAAACCCTCGCCCACCAACATCACCTCCGTCTTGTCAGGATTCAATTGCAGATGGCTCAACCTCATCCAAGCCCCCACAGCTGACAGGCACTGGGAAAATAGGGAGACTGGATGACCTGGGTTGATGGAAAAAGAGAGGTAGAGCTGAGTGTCATTTTCCATAGGATAGGAAAATATTCCTATCCTATAATCCTAATATATATAATTTTATTATATATATTAGGATTATAGGAAAGGAATATTTTGTATTATACATAGCTTAGGTTTAGCTTAGCTTCTGTATATATATATATATAAATAAAACTAGATATTGTGTGTATTTATTTATTAATTTATTAAAAGATTTAATATCCTGCCCCTCCTGCCACAGGCAGCTCGGGGTGGCTTACAACAAAATAATTCAACAATTATAAAACCATAAAATTATAAAAACATACCACCCACCCACCATCCCTCTCCTCCCCCACCCTCTACCCATCTCCCCCACCTGACGGAACAGCCAAGTCTTACAGCTTTTTTGAAAGGAGGAAACATCCGGGGCCAGACGCATCCCCACCGGAAGGGAGTTCCACAGCCTCGGTGCAGCCACCGAGAACGCCCTCCCCTGCATGGCCCCCCCGGAAAACTTGGGGAACCACAAGACGGGCATCCCCCGATGACTGCAGGGGCTGGTCTAGTACCCGGGGGTGTGAGGCGGTCCCGCAGATAGACAGGGCCCAGACAGTTTAGGGCTTTATAGGTTAAAACCAAGACCTTGAATTGGACTCGGAAGACTATCGACAGCCAAGGCAGAGAACGGAGCACTCGTGTAATGTGCTTCCGGCGGCCCAGTCCCACCAAAAGATGAGCTTCCGCATTCTGCATCAGCTGCAGCTTCCGAGTCATCACCATGGGTAACCCCACGCAGAGTGCGTTACCATAGTCTAGTCTCGAGGTGATGAAAGCATGGATGATGGTGGCCAGGTCAGAGTCCGAAACATATGGCCTAAGCCAACGTACCAGATGTAGTTGGCGAAAGGCACCCCTTGCCACAGCCTCCACCTTAGCATCCAGGCAGAGCTGCGCATCAAGGTGTACCTCCAGACTCCGCACCTAGGGAACTAATGGAGGAAAGATCCCATCAATGATGGGGGCTGTTAACTCCATCACCTTACCCCCAGCATCACCTCCATCTTGTCGGGATTCAGCTTCAGTCGATTAGCCCTCATTCAATCCCTCACAGCCATCAGAAACCAAGTAAGAATGGAGGCTGTGGGGTCTGGGTCTGTTAAAAAGAGAGGTATAGTTGGGTGTCATCAGCATATGAGTGACACCGTATGCTAAACCTCCTGATCACCTCACCGAGAGGCTGCATATATTTTATTTTTTATATAACATTTTTATCCCACCCCTCCTGCCCTTTCAGGGCAGCCCGGGGTGGTAAACAATAATATAAAAACAATTTAAAACAATTAAAAATTCATAAAATGCTGGGGGGAAAAAAACAAGAAACCCCCTCCCCTCACCCTCACCCTCCTCCTCGCCAAAGGCCTGGCGGAACAGCCAGGTCATACATAAACATCGAAATGACAGGAGAGTGGGGGCCCAACCGAGTCTCCTCCAGGAGCGAATTCCACAGCACAGGGGCGGCCACCAAAAAAGATCTAACATCGGTGGCCACTCACCTCACCCGAGGAACCTCCAAAAAGGCTCCCAAAGATGATCTCAAGGGTCGCACGGGCACATGGGGAGTGAGGCGGTCCCACAGATAAGCAGGGCCCAGGACATGAAGGGCTTTAAAGGTTAGAACCAGCACCTTGAACCTGGCCCGGTGCTTTATAGGCAGCCAGTGCAGAACCCGGAGCACAGGTGTCATGTGCTCCCTGCGGACAGCCCCTGTAAGCAGATGCACTGCAGCATTCTGCACCAGCTGCAGCCTCCGGACCAGCTTCTCGGGCAGCCCCACATAGACCGCTTTGCAGTAAGCACTCCCCGCCACGGCCACAACCTGAGATTCCAGGCTGAGTCATGAATCGAGGAGCACACCCAGACTCCGCACTTGAGAGATCATGGGAGAGCGAACCACCCCAACAAGAGGAGATTCAACCACCCCCAGGCCCCCCAAGCCCTTGCCCACCAACATCACCTCCATCTTGTCAGGATTCAATTGCAGATGGCTCAACCTCATTCAAGCCCCCACAGCTGACAGGCACTGGGAAAATAGGGAGACTGGGTGACCTGGGTTGATGGAAAAAGAGAGGTAGAGCTGAGTGTCATCAACATACTGATGACACTGCATGCCCTGAAACCCTCTTACGATCTCCCCTAATGGCTGCATATAGATGTTAAACAAGAGGGGGGACAGAATAGCACCCTGCGGAACTCCACACATGAGATCCCGGGGAGAAGACATACACTCCCCCAAGACCACCCGGTGAGTTCTCCCAGCCAGGAACGAACGAAACCAGTCCAAGACTGTCCCGCCAATCCCAGCACGGGACCGCAGGTGAGTCACCAACACCTCATGATCAACTGTGTCAAATGCAGCAGAAAGGTCTAGAAGGACCAGTAAGGTCTGACGACCCTGGTCCAACGCCAGATGGAGATCGTCAACCAAGGCCACCAATGCAGTCTCCGTACCATACCCAGGCTGAAAACCAGACTGAAAGGGGTCAAGGAATCTGGTGCAGTCCAGATATTCCTGGAGCTGCCGTGCCGCAGCCCTTTCAATAACCTTTCCTAAAGGGAAGGTTAGAGACCGGCTGATAACTGGCAGCGTCAAGAGATGGTTTCTTGAGCAGGGGCCTAACCACAGCCTTCTTCAGGCAGTCAGGCACCCTGCCCTCCCGAAGGGAGGCACTAACCACCCCAGCCAGCAACGGCCAAAATGTCTCCTGGCTGGCTTTCACCAACCAGGACGGGCAGGGGTCTTGTTCTCAAGTGGTGGCATGAACAGATCCCAACAAGGACTCCACATTGGCAGGTGACACCATCTGAAACTGATCTCCCAAAACAGGACAGGACGGGGCATCCATAGCCCCAAGATGATCCTCTGCAATAACTGTGGTACCGAAATTGTGGTGGATGCGAGTGATCTTATCTATAAAGTACTCGATAAACTGGTCACAGCGGTCACTGGATTGCTCCAGGTCCAGGTGTAGGCAGGCAGGACTGACCAAACCTTTCACCACCCAGAAAAGCTCCGCTAGATGTGACTTTGCAGATGCAATAAGGGCAGCAAAGAACTGCTTCTTTGCTGCCTACACTGCCACAGCATAGGCCTTTAAACTGCTCTTATTCTGTGATCAATCATACTTGTTGCGAGTCTGGTGCCACCGTCGCTCCAACCACCTGCTCTCCCTCTTCAAACACCGCAGGTCCTCAGTAAACCAAGGAGACCTGCGGGAGACTCGGGAGGGCAGCGGACACCTGGGAGCCACTCTGTCAATGGTCTCAGCCAACAAGGTGTTCCAGAAGGCTGTGAGTTCATTGACAGAGTGGGTGTTAAGGTCCAGGGGAAACTCCCTCAGAGAATTCTGGAACCGATTCGGGCCCATAAATCTCTGGGGGTGGACTGATCTAATAGGTCCTGCACCCTGTTGGGGGCTGACATGTGCCAGGATGCATGTCTTAAGGAGTTAATGGTCAGACCATGACAAAGGCTCCACCCCCCTGACTTCTACAAACTGACCCCCCACCTCAAGGCCAGTGCAGAAAACCAAATCCAGTGTATGTCCCTCCTCATGTGTGGGGACACAGATTATTTGGGACAGGTCCATGGTTGTCATGGAGGCCATGAACTCATGCCTCGCTCCTCCAAGATCGTGTCAGTGTGGATGTTAAAATCCCCCCGGACCACTAATCTAGGGGTCCGGAGGATCACATCCGACACCAGATCAGCAAGAGCATGTAGGGATGCCACCGGGCAATTGGGTGCATGGTACACCAGCAGCACCCCTAATCAAATCCAACACAAGATGGAGGCACTCAACACCTGGTGGAGCCTGCACCGGATACCTCCTAAAAGACAATGCATCCTTGATAACAATGGCTACACCTCCCCTCCCTTCCCCATCCCTCCAGCCAAGGCTGATGCTGCACAGAGAACCCAGCTGGAACAAGATCAGCCAGAATCAAACCCGATTCATTGTCCAGCCAGGTCTCTGTAATACACATGAGGTCGGTGTCCCACTCCGGGATTAACTCCCAGATGGTAGACGACTTATTGACAACTGACCTCGCGTTCAGCAGCACCGAACCAAGGCCTGAGGCCTCCTGAGCCTCGACCCACAACCTACCCACGTGGGGAGTTGAGAGGGGAATGGGCACAAGGCACCGCTCCCTCCTCATTAATGGAACACAGCTCCCTTTTGGACCATATCTCCCCTGACCTATAACAACCCCGATAGCTGTGGAAGCCCTCCTATCCTCCGAGAACCCCGTTAGACACCCACCCTCAATGGGCTGCCCTGACAGGCCGGTGAGAGGGACCCCACCCCGTAACCCCCTGCCCACGTCTGCCACTGGCGGGCAACCCTCCCCCCTGGTGGGTCCCCCCTGCTCACACCAGGGGTTCCCCTCCCCCTCCCCCAACCTCCCTCTCCTGCCACCAGAGGGAGGTCGTTAGCCCCCACACCACACACACCCAATCTACTACCCACGTTTTACCCCTTCACCTTCAATTCCCCACACAGTACATATAAAACCCCACCCCACAGTCAATATCTTCACCACCCTGCTCCCTCCCAAACAGGGAGGGCAAAGGCACAGTCTGGGCCGCTATCACTGCATTGGGGCCACCTCCAATGCCTCCGTCCACAAACAGTCCGCCAATGGCACTTTGCCCTTTGGCGGCGCCCTTTGGCCGCCGTCAAGAAGGTGCCGCCCTCAGGGCAGCTCCCCTTTATGGTGTTACCTGGGAGGGAGGACAGCAGACAAAAGGTGTGGTCACTCTTCCACTCCAAGCCCCAGCACCAGTCCTTCCTTCTCCTCGCCCTTAGGGCAGCTCCCCTTTATGATGCTACCTGGGAGGGAGGACAGCAGACAACAGGTGTGGTCACTCTTCCACTCCAAGCCCCAGCACCAGCCCTTCCTTCTCCCCACCCTCAGAGCAGCTCCCCTTTATAGTGTTACCTGGGAGGAAGGACAGCAGGCAACAGGTGTGGGTACTCTTCCACTCCAAGCCCCAGCACATATATACGTTGAACAGGAGGGGGGACAACACCGAATCCTGCAGGACACCACATGTGAGGTCTCGGTATGATGAAAAACATCCCGAGTACCACTCGCTGGGTCTCCCTGTCAGGAATAAGCAGAACCTTCAAGAACAGTCCCGCCCACCCCTGCACAGTCCCACAGGCGCGCCACCAACATCTCGTGATCAACTATATCAAAAGCAGCTGACAGATCTAATAGAACCAACATGCTCAAACGACCCCAGTCCATCTCCTGGCGCAGATAATCCACCAAGGCCACAAGTGCAGTCTCTGTGTCATAACCTGGATGAAATCCTGACTGAGAGGGATCAAGAAAACCGATGTGGTCAAGATGCCCCTGCAACTGCTGAGCCACCACCCGCTCAATAACCTTCCCTAAAAAGGGAAGGTTAGAGACAGGTCGATAGCTGGCAAGGGAGTCAATGTCAAGCAATGGTTTCTTGAGCAGAAGCCGCACCACCGCCTCCTTGAGACAGCCCGGCACTCTGTCCTCCCGAAGGGGGGCATTGACCACCCCTGCCAGCAACGGCCCCATTGTCTCCTTGCAAGATTTAATTAGTCAAGACAGGCATGGATCTAATTCACAAGAGTTGGCCCTAACAGCCCCAAGGGTCCTGACCACATCAGCGGGTGTCACCGACTCAAACTCATCCCATAAAACCGGACAAGGTATGACTTCCATAACCTCAGGTTCCCCTAGTGTAATAACTGCAGCGTCAAAATTACATTGAATATGAACGATTTTAGCCACAAAATAATTCACAAACCTATCACAGCATGCTATAGATGACTCCACTCCAGGGTGGAGGGAGGCCAGACGGACCAGCCCCCGCAGGACCCGGAAAAGCTCCGCTAGGCGAGATTTTGTAGATGCTATGAGAGCAGCGAAAAAAGTTTATTTTGCTGCCCTCATAGCTCGGCATATGCCTGTAAACTGGCTCTATGCCGGAATCTGTCGGCTTCAGTATGATAACGATGCCACCATCGCTCCAACTGCCGCCCTTCTTGCTTCAGCACTCGCAGCTCCTCTGAAAACCACGGGGGCCTACGGTGCTGTCGCCTGTGCAGCGGATGTCTAGGAGCCATCCGATCAACGACCTCAGTCAGCAGAGTGTTCTATAGTGCGACAAGGTCATTGATGAGATGGTCGTCGAGATCAGAGGGTACCTCCCTGAGAGCCAACTGGAACTGTTCTGGTTCCATTAGCCTCCGGGGGTGAACCATTCGAATTGGCTCTACACCCTTCCGGGGGCAGACATGTGCTAAGAGAGAGGTCTGTAGGAGATAATGATCCAACCATGACAAGGGCACTGTTTCCCCCAAGGCCGGTGCAAAACATGAGATTGAGAGTATGTCCCCCCTGATGTGTCGGGCTGCTGACCATTTGGGCCAGGGCCATGGTGGCCATGAACTGAAGCTCCGCCCCCCTGAGGTCGGCGTCGGTGTGGATATTGAAGTCCCCCAAGACTAATGCCTTTGGGGACTGCAACACCACCTCCACCACCACCTCTGCCAGAACATGTAGAGAGGCTGTTGTACAGGTAGGTGCATGGTATACGAGCAGCACCCCCAGAGTGTTCCCTGCCAAATCGAACACCAGGTGCAGAGCCTCAATCCCTACCATGGTTTGCACTGGATATCTCCTAACTGACCACCTGTCTCTAAAAATCAGAGCTACACCGCCCCCCCCCCCATCCCTCTAACCATGGCTGATGCTGCACGAAATACCTGGCCGGAACAAGGTCAACCAAGAAAGGCCTCAACTCAAGGTCCGGCCAGGTTTCCATAATGCCCATGAGATCAGCGGCCTAATCCAAGGCTAATTCCTGGATAGCTGTTGTTTTATTAGCCACCGATCTCGCGTTCAACAGCAGTAGCGAAGGGTCGGGGGTCCTCTGATCTCAATTCCGCTGTCCAGTCACTACGGGGTGAGTGAGCAGGACCTGCAACAGGCACCTGTCCCGTTTCACTGGTCTTATACCACCCCATTTGGACCCATATCTCCCCTGTCCTATCAACACCCCAATGGCTGCGCCTCTCTGGCCGTTCCGCCCTGGCAGCAGGGGAGACTGCCACCCCACCCTCATATTCCCTACCCCCCTCTTCCACAGAGGGGCAACCTCCCTTCCCCCAAGGACTGCACCCCTCCCTCACAACAAGGGGGTCAGCCCTTCCCCCCAACCCAGTCCCCCTGCCTCTCTCCCATATAAAACAAACATTCCATCCCACCTACCCCCATGTCCCAATCCCAAAATACAAATACCCCCGCCCTAGCCCATTTGGACCCCGCTAAGGGCCATGCCTAAGGGCCCTTTGGCGGCTTTTGGCCCTGCTGGGATGGACATCTGTCCCTGATTGCTGGCCACACCCACCTCCTCTGACAGGGGGACGGGGTTGATCGGGTCTTGTCAGGGGGCCGGATCCTCTCCCCACAGCAGTGATGGCGATAGCAGCTGCGGCAGGTCGGGCCCTGTGTGTGTGTGTGTGTGTGTGTGTGTGTGTGTGTGTGTGTGTCCGCTCCCCAGGCTGAGCCGCTGGCGGCTTTTGGCCCACTGGGTCGGATGTCCATCCCCGAGCGCTGTCCCCGCCCCCCTCCTCTGATAGGGGGAGGGGGTGGATGTTACCTTGGGTAACCAATACCAATTGTATACCAATACTGATACCAAAAACAAAATCTGCGTTTGAAATCGATACTGATACCGATAACGACAACAATAATGAAAAATGACATTTTGTTGTTAACAAAAATTAAAACAACACATTTCAACAACAAAAACGATAACAAAAAAACATAAAATGACATGGAGCCCTGGTGCCCACCCCTATTATCCTGGTGCAGGGTCCAGATTAAAAATAGCACCCTTCAGTCTATATTTGTCATGAGCAGCTTGGCCCACAGTCTATCACGATTAATAGAATTAAAGGAAGCTTTAAGATCTATAAAACATAAGTAAAGCGCTTTTCCAGGCAAATTACGAGAAAACATGGTAACTAGCTGGTTCAGGGCAAATATTTGATCAATTGTTGACATGTTTTCTTGAAAGTCTGCCTGAACTTGGCTCAGTAAATTCAGGTAGGCTACCCATTTTTAAATACGGCCCAGCAAGTATTTACTGTACAGTTTCCCTATGATGCATAATAAGCTGATAGGCTTGTAATTTGATGGCAATCCAGGGTCCCCTTTGTTTTTAAAAATGGGGGCCACCACGCTCTTACACCACTCTTTTGGAAACTCTCATGTGACGTTGATGGTAGTAAAGAGTTCAGCCAGGATTGGGACCCACCAGTCTGCATTACACTTGAGGACCTCAGCTGGTATAAAATCACATCCAGGGACTTTATTAAGGTGGAGGGAGCTTATAAATTCTAGAATCTCCTCATTCTTCACTGGGGCCCAAGGCAAGCATTTATCAAGGGGCAGCAACTCCAATTCACCCCCTAGGGATTGCTGGGAAAAAAGGGTAGCAAAATGCAACTCCCATTTGACAGCAGAAATATTGGCGCTGCCCAATTTACTAGCTGTAAAATTAGGAATGCGAACCAATTTCCAGAATTCTCTGGATTCTCTATTTTTGGAGGCTAACGGCAGTTTGTCCCATTCTCCACGTATAAATGCCATTTTCTTCTTTTTAAGAAGTGACTTATATTCTAATCTGACCTTCAGATATGGCTAGGCAATGTTTAGATCTTGGAATCTCTTGAAGCTCCTGGACTTCCTTCTCAGACCCCTTCTGGCCTCTCTGCATACATTATCTAACCACGGCAGGTGTTGGTTAGGTAAGTTATTCTTGGAGTTTGAGAGTTATCACCTTGGGGCACACGGCCTCTATAATCTAATTGTAACATGCCAAAACTGGCTCTTCTCTGCTTATAATGGAATTTCTAAGTTGCTGCAACCTATTTCTCTCCAACAAGGAGGCTACATCACTATCTATTATCTCTGACCATCTGACTCGCCTTTCAGTTGGGATCCCTTCCTGTTGATCAATGATTTGGTCCCAGCCATGACAGATCCGGCATTTCACCCTGTGAGTCTGGGCAATGAGACCATTTTGATGTTGCTCTATGCAGATGATACTGTGTTATTGGCCTGGTCATCAATTGGCCTCAGAAGAGCCATGGACCATTTTGCCCAGATATGCGAGCAGGAATACTTGGAGGTTAATTTCTCTAAGATGAATGTCATGGTGGTTGGGCAAGGGTGCTCCCAGCACAGATGGATCATGAAGGGCAAAGAAATAGAACAAGTGGCAACATATAAATACCTTGGGGTCCTTTTTTCATCCGATATGTGTTGGAGGAGTCATTTAGAGTGTGGAGCCTCAGTGGTGAGGACTTGCAAGGCTATCATAGGCTTGTATTATTACTGGGGAAGGAGACTGATTATACCAGCTTTAAAAATCTATAAGGCCAAGGCCGAGCTGCATTGCAGGAGGGGGCGGGATATAAATCTGTAAAATAAATAAATAAATAAATAAATTTCACAGATCCTGTATGGGTCCACTATTTGGATGCCCAGAAAGCTGCAGGACTTAGAATCCATTCAGAATAATTTTATGAGAGAGTTGTTACAAGTCCCAAGAGGATGTCCACTTGTATTGATGAGAGCAGAGCTTGGTCTTATAACTTTTTTGAATCCATAGTGAAGCTTAGTACACTAAAATTCTGGCTTTGTCTAAAGTATGGCTTGCAAAGTAACTTAGCCTGTTTAGCGGGCCTATCTACCAAAACAGGTCCCTGGGAAAGATATGTTACTATATATATATATATATTTTAATTTACAAAACATTTATATCCCGCACCCTCCTGCAGCTCGGGCAGTCCACAGCATAAAAACATCACAATAAAATCTAATTACAATATAAAATAGATAAAATCAACACATAAAACAACGGCTAACGGATAAAATAAAATCCCCCCACCCTCCTCTCCAAAGGCCCGGTGGAACAGCCAGGTCTTCCAATATCTGCGGAAAGAGGGGAGGTCAGGGAACAGATGGGCCTCCAATGGGAGAGTTCTATAGCCAAGCTGTGGCCACTGAGAACACCCTCCCTGCCGTCGCCACCCGGCATACCTGGGGGACTTCGAGTTGGGAGCTCCCGGCCGACTGCAAGGGTCACAAAATGACCTGAGGCTTGAGGCGGTCTCACAGGTAACCAGAACCCAAGTCGTTTAGGGTTTTATAAGTCATAGCCAACACCTTGAATTGGGCCCAGAAGACAATAGGCAGCCAGTGCAGAGTCTGGAGCACCGGTGTAATGTGCTCGCGGTGGCCCGTCCCCGTTAGGAGGTGGGCCACCACATTCTGCACCAGCTGCAGCCTCCGGACTGTCACCAAGGGTAACACCACGTAGAGTGCATTGCAGTAGTCCAGTTGAGAGGTAATGAAAGCATGGATGACGGTGGCCAGATCCGAGTCCAACACATATGGCTGCAACCGTCGCACCAGATGTAGTTGGTGGAATGCGCCTCTCACCACAGCCTCCACCTGACAGTCCAGGCAGAGCTGCGAGTCGAGGCGCACCCCCAGACTATGGGCCTGAGCGGCCAGAGGGGGGCAGACCCTGCTAATGGAGGGAGCCACCCTCCCAGACCTACCCACCAACATCACCTCTTTCTTGTCGGGATTCAGCCTCAGACGGCTCCCCCTCATCCAGTCCCCCACAGCTGCCAAGCATCGGGTAAGCACAGAGACTGCCGGGCCTGGGTCTTCAGAAAAGGAGAGGTAGAGTTGTGTATCAGCGGCGTACTGATGACATCGTACTTCAAACCCTCTCATGACCTCACCCAGTGGTTGCATATACATGTTGAACAGGAGAGGGGACAAAATAGAACCCTGCGGACTCCACACGTGAGATTCCGGGGAGACAATGTACATTCCCCAAGAACCACTCGCTGAGTTCTCCCTGCCAGGAATGAGTGGAACCATTCAAGAACAATTCCGCTCACACCAGCCCGGTCCTGCAGCCTCGCCACCAGCATCTCGTGATCAACAGTATCAAACCCTGCTGACAGATCCAGCAAGATCAAAATTGAGGATCTGCCCTGATCCAATTCGCGGCACAGGTCATTGACCAAGGCAACAAGTGCAGTCTCCATGCCAAACTAAGGATGAAAACCAGACTGTGAGGGATCAACTATCTGGCTGCAACAACTGGGTTTCTTTTCTGGCTATTTTACTGACCTATCCTATGAGAATAGCCTTTCGCAAATAATGCAAAGGATCAGAGACCAGGATCTGCAGTGTTGTTCAGCAGTTATTAGAGCGCAAAAAGTGTCGGAACTTTATCCTATGTTACCCTACACAGACAACTGTGCTACATATTTCTCCATACTATCCGTGTGGATTAACAGGAGAGCTTTTATGTTAGCAAGGGTGGGCTTAATACCTTTGACAGTCCTTGAAGGGAGACTGGTGAATATTCCATTTGCCCTGCGGGCATGCACGTGTTGTACATTAGCTAAAGTTGAATCCCTGACATGTTATCCAGGAATGTTTTTTGTATAATGATATCAGAATGGCCTTATTAGATCCAATTTTGTCTAATATCAGGAACTGCTCTGCTGCAATTATTTGAAAATTACTTAGTGATTCTAATTCTATAATTACAGCTCAAAGGGCTAAATAAATTTCAGCAGCGATGACACTGAGGAATGAATTTTTGGAGAATCTGTTATTGGTAGAGGGTACTTCAGGGGTTGGTTTTCACTCAGTGGTTGGTTTTCACTCAACATTTCCTGAGTAGGTAATAATAATAATAATAATAATAATAATAAAACAAATTTATTGTCTTAACTTTCAGTTGTGACAAAATTAGAACACCTAAACAAATTTAGGCCATTTTTACACGGACACCCCCCCTCGGTGTTCGGGCGGGTGATGGGGGTGTGCTGTCCATGTAAATGGCCGGTGGTTGATGGGGGGGATGGGTGTCTACTCCCGTGCAACACCCACCTCCACCCATTGCGCACCCATCTCCACCCACAGAGTCCTCGAACTCCAGAAAACTGGAGGGTGTTAAACGGACACCCCTCCACCCCCCACCACAACCAAACATCCATCCCCCCACCCACTGCTGCCCGTGTAAAAACGGCCATAAACAACCAATATAAAATATAAAAATCAAGAGCTATTCCAAATATGCAATATAATACAAAAATAACCAAACATTTTAAGTTCTATTATCCATAGGAACGCATCTTCAAATAGTTACGGCATGTGCCAAATTCGCTACCATCAGAAGCAGCGACTCACAGTTACCAGCCAAAAGATAAACAATTTTGTGCTGCAGGTCCAAGTGTTCTTTCCCTTTCAGAATTGGCTCCAGTAATTTAACTCGCACATCACGCGAGTGTAAACAGGAGAACAAATAGTGGGGTAAATTCTCCACTTGGTCCAAACCACAAGGACAAATCCGAATATCATATGGGGTGGAATTATATTCCTGCCTGTCCCCCAAGCCCATAGCCTAGGCTTCATCTTTGACTCACCCCTTTCTTTTAAACCCTACATTGACTCTGTTGCTAAATCCTGTTCGTTTCACTGGCTTCCCCTTCCTGAACGAATTCTGCACAAGGTCCTAGTCTTCACCTATAAAGCTCTTCACAACCTCGCTCCCCCCTACCTCTGCATTTATCACCCTCCATACTCCAGCCCGTGCACTTTGCTCTGTCCCTTCTCTCACCCTTCCACGCCTTCCTTGCTCCCCTAAGCGCCTTCGTCCCTTCTCACTTGCTGCCCCCCATGCCTGGAACTCCCTCCCTGTCCACATCCGCCTTGCCCCCTCCCTTCATACCTTCAAATCTCTCCTTAAAACTCACCTCTTTCGCTCTGCTCTGTCTGACTCTTTATCCTGCTGAGCCACTATTTCCTATACCTATGATCTGTTTACCCTTATCCTTGCCACATGAACCTGCCTGCTGTCATTCTCATCGTAACCAAGCCAAGTACGTGCACTTGAGACCTCGCATCTTTATGAATGTTAGACCCCTTGCTCTCCCTCTGTTCCCCTTCCTATGTCTCTCCCCAGCTCCTGTCTCTCAGATTGTAAGCCCTAGGGGCAGGGACCGTGTCCATTTTATTACTTTGTAAAGTGCCAGGTACGCTGCTGGCACTATATAAATGTTTGTTAATAATCATAATCATAATAATATCTCCCTTCAGTAACCTTAGAAGGCATCATCTGAAAACACAAAAGTGTCAAAGCTCTGCGAACGGTATAATTATTGATTGAAATAAGATATTTTCTCAGCCCATGCAGGTTTTTTTAGATGGCAATACCAAGGTGCCACTTTAAGTGTGGTTAAGGCACCTATGTCTGCTTGTGCAAAAATGTCCCTAAGTCTGGCTTTATACAGCCACTTAGCTCTGTCTTTTGGGATTTCTTCAAAATAGGAGAAAGAAAATTCAGCTTTCCCCAGCATTTTTGTTAAATCTCGTTCCTACTTATTCCTGTTTTGAAGTACTAACCAGCATAGTTTTGGGAAGGGGTCATCAGCCATCTCATGGATATGTATCCAATATGCAAAGATGCTAGGCAAGAGCCTAGGAACTTCCAGGAGGGAGGCTCTTGACAGAGTCCAGCCCGGCGCCGCTGCAAGTGTCAGTTACCACCGCCCGCGGTTCCTCAGTCCTGTGTGGGGGCTGGCTGCTGGGGAGTGGACTGGGGACTCTCCCCTTGAAATGCACTGGGCCTGATCCCCCTGGAAACCTTCAACAGTGCCCCCCTCCTTTGCTACACCAAAGGGCTCTTAGCGGGACCGGGGTGGGGTGGGGTAAATATTTGTGAAATGGTGGTTGGTTGTTTTAATTGGGGGTGGTTTGAGATTAGGGTAGGTTTTGAGGGGGGAGGGTATTGTAGCTGTGAGGAGGGTTATCGGGTATGCCTCCAGCTCCTACCCCAGTGGCAGTGGGGGAGGAGGGGGACTGGGTTAGGGAGGGTAGGGTTGTTTTCCCCAGTGTGAGGGGGGGAGACAGCCTTTCTGGGGAATCTATCTTATGCCCAGTGAGAGTGGGTGATAAGGGGGGATGGGGAGTGGGATACTCCCGCGCTGTTGACGGGGAGGGACACCCAGGGGGTTGAGGTTCTGGGGGCTGGGATGGCTGGGGGGAGGGCCTCGGCCATTGGGGTCATGATGGGGCGGGGGAGATATGGTTCTATGCGGGGGGGAGGTGCGACTTAAGAGATGGGACAGGTGTTTTGTGCTTGTTCCAATTACCACTCCCAGGCAGATGATGTGGTGGATTGGGGTCAGGGGACCCCCAGCTTGAAGCTGTTGAATGCAAGGTCAGTTGTTAATAAATCAACACTATCCGGGAGTTGATCCTGGATTGTACGGCCGACCTCATGTGCATTACGGAGACCTGGCTGGACAATGAGTTGGGGCCTGTTTTAGCTGACCTAGTTCCAGCTGGGTATTCTGTGCCGCATCAGCCACAGCCAGAGGGATGGGGTGGTGGTGTAGTCATTATTTTTAGGGAGGTCTGGTCCATTAGGAGGTATCCAGTGCAGTTGGAATCAGGTTGTGAGGGACTCCATCTTGTGAGTGATTTGGCAGGAGACAGATTGGGGATGCTGCTTGTTTACCGTGCACCTATCTGTACAGCAGCGTCCCTGCACGGTCTGATGGAGCTGGTGTCAGAGGTGATGTTGCGATCCCCAAAGAAATTAGTCTTGGGGGATCTCAACATTCATGCTGATGCCAGTCTTGGCAGGAAGGAGTGTGAATTCATGGCTGCTATGGCAACCATGGATCTGTCTCAAGGGGTCATCGGCCCTACACATGATGGAGGACATACACTGGACCTGATTTTCTGTATCAGTCTTGAGGCGTGGGATCTGTTGGTGGGGGAGGTAACAGCAGAGCCCTTGTTATGGACAGATCATTACCTCCTGCGGACCTGCCTCTCAACGCATGTCTGCTCTTGGAAAGGTGTGGAACCAGTTTGGTTGATTCGTCCCCAGAGACTGATGGAACCAGAGAGGTGCAAGAACTCTCTTGGGGAGTTACCCTCGGACCCTGATGGCCTGCTGCTTAATGATCTCGTGGCTTTTTGGAACATCTTGCTATCTGAGGGCATCCACCAGACAGCTCCTAGGCGTCTGCTCCCAAGGTGTTAGGATCGCAGGCCTCTGTAGTTCACAGATGGCCTGAGACAGCTGAAGCAAGAAGGGCGGTGGTTAGAGCAATGGTGATGTCGATCTCAGGTGAAGTCAACAGATTATGACATAGAGTTAGTTTATGAAACTATGCCGTGGCTGTCAGGGCAGCAAAAAAGGAGTTTTTTGTTTCCATGATAGCGTCCACGAAATCTCGTCCAGCGGAGCTTTTCTGGGTGGTGCGGGGGCTGGTCAATCTGGCCTCCTTCTGCCTGGAACCGGAAATATCAGTTGCCCACTGTGACATTTGTTAAGTATTTCGTGGAAAAAATCACTCAAATTCACAATGATTTTGACTCTGCATTCTTGGCATTAGGACAACCAGAGGTTGTGGAAGCCCTGCCTTGTCTGGTTTTCTGGGATCCGTTTCAGGGGGTGTTGGCCACTGAGGTGGGGTATATCACCTTTTGTGAACTTGACCCATGCCCGTTGTGGCTGGTTAAGGCCAGAAGGGAGATGTTGGGGCCTTTGCTGGCAGGGGTAGTCAACAACTCCCTTCGGGAGGGCAGGGTGCCGAGATGTCTGAAGGAGGTGGTGGTGCGACCCCTGCTCAAAAAACCATTGCTTGATGTTGACTTCCTTGCCAGTTATCGGCTAGCGTCTAGTGGTGGCTCAGCAGCTACAGGTGCATCTAGACCACATTGGCTTTCTGGATCCTTCACAGTCTGGCTTTCATCTGGGTTAAAGCACTGAGACTGCGCTTGTGGCTTTGGTTGATGACCTGCGTTGGGAACTGGATCAGGGTCAATCGACCCTGTTGGTTTTGTTAGATCTGTTGGCTGCATTTGATACTGTTGACCATGAGATGTTGGTGGCCCGCTTGTGGGACTGGGCCGGGGTGGGCGGGATCATTCTTGCTCCTTCCTGGCCGGGAGAGGTTTCCTGGCCAGGAGAACTTAGCGAGTGGTGCTTGGGGACTGCTCGTCTGTTCCCCAGGACCTCACATGTGGAGTCCCACAAGGTTCTATTCTGTCCCCTCTCCTGTTCAATGTGTATATGCAGTCATTGGGCGGGGTTGTAAGTCATTATGGGGTGCGGTGCCATCAGTATGCTGATGGCACCAAGCTCTACCTCTCTTTTTTTATCTGACCCAGACCCGCCAGTCTCTGTGCTTAGTGTCTGGCGGCTGTGGGGGACTAGATGAGGGTGAGCCGACAAGCTGAATCCTGACAAGATGGAGGTGATGCTGGTGGGTAGCCCTGGACCTCGCCTCTTTTTGTCATTATTGTAAGACTTGGCTTTTCTGCCAGACCTTCGTGAGGGTGATGGAATGGAGAGGGGAAAGGGTTGCTTGTTTTACTCTGTGGCACCCCCTTTTTGATATCTTGATAGTTTGTTTGGTATCTTGATATTTTATATTTGTAAGTCACCTTGAGCTACTAGATGTTGGAGAGGTGGGGTAAAAATATTGTAATAAATAAATATTTTCATCTCCACAGAAAAAGTACCTGTCTCAGACCTGACCATACAGCTTGGGATACTGTTAGGGACCCCTAGTATTAGCCGTAGAAACTTATTTTGAAATAACTCAAGTCTTGTCATCAAAGGCTTTCCCCAGACCTCTGCTCCATGCAGGGCTTTTGGACATAGTTTATGTTCAAGTATCTTTAGAACAGGCTTGATTAACCTCCCATCATCAGTTCTCCAAAACTTGATTGTCCTATTTACTGTTTGCGCCAGCTTTATTTGGATCATGTACAACTGTCTAATCCAACTAGCTGTGGCAGAAAATCCTGTGTAGGTATGTTCGGTGTGTGTGTGTGTGTGTGTGTGTGTGTGTCCTTATGCATTTGTTTATTTATTTTAAGCCCCTGATGTAAGGATTGTTTTTATTTCTAATGTTCATATTTTTTTCCTTTTCCTTTGTTGTTCACACTTGCCATGCAATGTTTTGGCATCTGTCTCTGTTTGTCAGTTTTATTTTCTTTGTCACGACCATTGGTCACGACAAATAAACTTATTGATGATAATGTAGTCACCACCACCACCTCTGCTGCTAAATCTAAGGGCTGTGGTGGTGGTGGTGGTGGTGGTGGTGGTGGTGGTGGTGATGGTGGGAATAGGAAGTGGAGAGGCATGACTTCCCTACTGTTTATCTGCCTCTAGAGAGCCAGTGAAGGCATGAAAGGTACGGGAGGGTGTGGAGGAGGAAGGAGCTGGTTGGGGCCCAGTAGGGAGGTAGCCTGGGAGCTGAGGGAATCTGACTTGCAGTCTGGCTGTGTTTATGTGCACGCATGAAAGTGGGGCTGGTGGGGAAGGCCCAATTCAGTATCTTGCACCGTGGCCCATTCTGACCTCACAATGTCTTTGCCTGATCTTTGGGAAAACACTAACCTGGTAAAATTAATTTTCCAGACACAGTCTCCTCCAACATGTGTATTCAGAAACAGGTGAGAACTTCATTACAGGAGACTGCTCCAGAGTTTCCTTCCTTAAGGTTTATTCGAGCTTGACATAGCCACATTGTGTCCGTTAAATAAATACTCAGAAATGGGGGGGAAAAACCCTACTCTTTTTGTTGTGGGGGGAGCAAGAGAAAAACATATGTCAGGATGATCTACTGTGGGCAGTTAAGTAAATTCCACTCCTATTTGTATTCCGTCCTCTTATCACTAGTACATTTCCCAGAGAGTCTTATCAGGACAATTTAAAAATATGCAAGCTATTGTCAGTTTCCATGGAAAAGAGGGGGAAAAAAGATGACTGAATAACTCAAAATGAAGCCCTCGTGGTGGTCCCGACTCTACACTCTGTCATTTTTCATCACAGCATAGGAATGAATGGCTGACTTCTGTCTGTCCTAGCTTGGGACACCGACCTTCCTGTAATGACAAAGAGGTTCCTTTCTGGTTTGACAGTAACCTTTTCAAAGTGATCACTTCTGTGGCATGCAATATTAATGGGATTGTAATGAATAATAAATGTGCTCCCAGACAGCCTGCTTGTTTAGATTAGACCACTGGATTTCTGGGGAGTGACTGCCGTATTTTGTGAGCTGTGATTTTCGGTTTAGGCACCACAAGTCGTCCTGATGCTTCAGGTACGTCCTGAAGTTTGAAGAAAAAAAAGGAGCCAGCTTTGTATAATTGCTGTGGGTGTTAAGGAGAGATAGTGTTACATGAGGAGCTTGGAAAACAATAGGAGCTTCACAAATGGAAGACCTTTGCTTCTAGGTGTAACAGTGGTCTAGAATTAGCATCAGATTGTGGTGCCAAAAGGCCCTTGGTAGGGTTTCAGTGTACCTAATACAGCTACATAGATGAGACCACAACAATGGGTTTGCCCATAAAGTATGTCATACATGAAGGTCACACGTTCTTGTTACTTGTTTTATAATTGCATTTCTATGTTTGAAAGTAAAAAGATATTGCTTTCATTTATTAAATGGGGCTGTACACTACTGGTATTAAAAAGGTGTGCGGGGGAAGGGGTGTGTGATTTGTGTGACATACTTTTTTGATCTATAGTAGAGTGACAAATGGGGTGGAGGTGGGATTAAAATGGTAATGACGAAAATGGCATACTTTATGGACAGTCCCAATATAGAAAAATCTAGGCTATGATAAAATCAGATTACAGGTCGCCACAGGCAGAAAGAAGGAGTGATTAAGGTAACTCTTTGCCCATACTGCCCCAATGCCTGGAACTCCCTCTAGGAACACATGCTCTTCTACCTCTCTCTCAGCCTTGAAATCCCTCCTAAAAACCTATCTCTTCTGTCAGGCTTTCTCTAGCTCCACACCCCGATAAATTGCTCATTTATGCTTCACCGCGTACTGTTGGGGATTCACCTGAAACTAAGCTAAGCACATCCTCCTGCAACTTCTCGACTTTGTGAATGTATCTCTGACCCTTCCTATGTTCTCCTTCCCTTGTCTCCCTTCCCTGGTCTTTCTAGATCAAGGGTGGCCAGACTTATGGGGCACGTGGTCTACGTGACGCAGGCCCCAATCTCTGGCAGTCAACCAGGAATCTTCCTACTGGCTCTGACACTCCAGGCCATGGCCCTTCCTGGTGGTTCCCATCTCCAGGGAGTCACAACAGCTGGAGTGGAGAAAGGAACACTCTCCTCAGAACAGGACTTTCCTGCTGCACTGAGAAAGCTCTCCTAGCCTCTTCCTTCCCCAGAAGCATCTCTGAGAAGCTGGTCCCGCTCCGTACATCGTGAGATACTGGAGACTAGCTTGTGATCTACCAATAGATCCCAATCTACCTCTTGACCCAGGCATCCCTGATCTAGTAAGCCCCTTGGGACAGGGATCTGTCTAGGGTCATGACTGTATAGCATCAGACACATTGCTTGTGTTATATAAATAAATAAATAAATATAGTAATAATAATAATTAATAATAATGATAATAATAATAATAATTAATAATTAATACATCAGTGCCTGAAAGAAGCAAATTAAGCAAGATAGACTCAGATGAATCAAGCCATGGTCTACACCAGGGGTGGGGAACCTCGGGCCTGGGGGCCAAATGCGGCACTTGGAAAGTTTTTACATGGCCCCTTTCCACTGCCAGGATCTGGACTCTGGATCCATTCTCTACCCCTAAGCACTGAAAAACTGAGCTCATGATAATGGAGCAGAAAGGGCATGTATACAAGGGTAGGGGACAGGTCCACGGCACAGACCCATGATCTGGGCCCTCCTTTTCTTGAATAAACCCGTTAAGCACCCCCGCCCCAACCTCTATGTGGCACTCGAAGCTCGTACTAACATGCAATGTGGCCCCCAGGACAGAAGAGGTTCCCCACCTCTGGTCTACACTGTAGGGGAAAGTGAAAACCTTAAACTACCCAGCTACCAGCCAATCTGACCAAGGATGGTGGTGGTTGGTGGAATCCCTTCCTAACCCCTATTATCTGGCGACCAGTTAGACCCTGATCATGTGAACTAAACTTGCCTGTCAAGCACCTGAAATAAAACTGTTTGCAGCATGCTAGTACCAGACTGCCTTAACCATGGTCAGGGCCCCGAGGGATCCGCGGGTCTGCGAATCGCAGATTTTCCGCGGAATTCCCCTCCCCCCGCGGAATCTCCTGCCCCGCTTACCCCAGCGCAATTTCCAGCCTGCGCTGCGGGGACGCGGGGCAGGAGATTCTACGGGGGAAGGGGAATGAACAAACCCTCGGGGCTTCCCCTCCCCAGCCTCCCCACTTGCCAGGGCCCTTTAATTTGCTTACCAGGGATGGCAGCAGCAGCTG
>QEPC01007559.1:7520715-7537211 GCA_003113815.1 Sphenodon punctatus | reverse complement strand
AGATGACCCTGGAGCTGGAGCGCCACTGCCCGCTCAATAACCTTCCCTAAAAAGGGAAGGTTAGAGACAGGTCGGTAGCTGGCAAGCGCATCCACATCCAAAGATGGTTTCTTCAGCAGGGGGCGCACCACAGCCTCTTTAAGGCAGGGCGGCAACCTCCCCTGCTGAAAGGACGCGTTCACTACCCTCGCCAGCACCGTCCCCAACGTCTCCCTGGAAGCTTTTATTAACCAGGACGGGCACGGATCCAGTTCACAACACGTGGCCCTCACAGACCCCAGGACATCCGCCGCATCGGCCGGCGTCACTTCCTGAAACTCACCCCACAAAGATGGACCAGACGGGACCTCCGTCCCCCCGCGCTCCTCCCCTACTGCCATCAATCCAGCGTCAAAGTCGGTCTGAATCCGAGTGATATGAAAAATAGGGGAAGGGAATCTGGGATGGAATATATGGGAGAGGGAAAGGATTCAATGGAGGGGGGAGGGAGGAAGGAAGATTGAACACAGGGAACACAGGGAGAGGTAAAAACAAAAAATAACCACTAAATCTAAACTAAGCTAAATAAATGAATGAAAATATGGGGGTAGATGGGTTGGATGGGTGAAATGGGAGGAGGATGGCAATGGATTGGGGAGCTGGGAAATGCTGGGAGAGGGAGCCTTCTGAAACGCCTGCTGTTCAGGAACAGTGACTAGCTCAGAAGGTGTTGGGAAGGGGGGAGGCAGACAGTTTTGTTTCTTGCTGCGCCTGCCTCACCACAAGCCCCATTGGCTCCATGCAAACTAGCCCGTGGCCAATTGCAGACTGCGAAGCCAGTGGTCTGAGGCAAAAAAGGATGGTGATTGGGCAGGCTGGCTGCTACTCCAAGCCTCTCCACCCCTGGTGCCTGGAAGTCTGCTCCTCAGCTGACTCCCCTTCCCTGTCACATTTGACCTTCCATTGACACTTTTTTTGTCCCCCGAACGCGATCCGAACTGACTGAACTGTTCGGTCATTTTGAAGTTTGGAATTGAGTTCGGTTTGGTCAGTTCGTGTTTGGATTTGGGTTCGGGTTCGGTTGTCCAAACAGGCCAAGTTTGGGCCGAACTCTGAACTTCTGAATCGCATTCGCCCATCCCTATGGCTGGCCAATCTCTCTCTCTGCAGAGAACTGTTCCTAACAAGTCATAGGGCAATCCATTCCCTGTTGATCCAGCCCCCGTGCCTTACCTTGCATTCTGCAAAGCCACCTTGTGGGAAATAATAATGGCGCCAGACCTCAGACCTCGTTGGCCAGGTTTCCCCTGGCTCAGGCTGCAGCTGCGGCCTATGCCGTAATGGTGTTCTGGCCTGGGCACGAGCAGCGGCGGCATCATCATCTCTGAAACCGGAACACATAAACAACACCCAAATAATACCATGCTTTTATGTTGATGCCTCTAGTCCTTCCCAGAGCAATACCCATTCTCCCACACCAAGTGCATAGATGGTGCTGCAGTGCTGCCTACTCATGTCTTTCCCTTTCTCCCACATACACCACAACCACCACCTATGGTGATATAGTGTCTGCAAGCTGAGACTCTGCCTGCTGCTGCTACTGAAAGAGCCCCTCTCTCTCTGACTGTGTCAGACCCATACATCAGACACGTGAAAATCCTGCCCTCCTTGGAGTGCTAGGGATGGCAAATGGAAAGACCCTGGCTGGCACCTGCAAATCCTTCCCTTCTTTGGGTGCTTGGGATGGCAAATGGAGAGACCCTGGCTGGCACGTGCAATCCTGCCCTCCTTGGGTTGCTAGAGATGGCAACTGGAGAGACCCTGGTTGGCTTTGGGAGCCCACCCTCTCTCTCAATAAACAAAAATAAATTTTACAAACCTGGCACCTCCTGTGCCCTTTTCTGGTGAGGAGCTGACCTCCAGAACCTCCAATAGTCCAGCCCCTTCCTCCTCCACCTTGACCCTAACCTTCTTTATCATTTTTTTTAAAAACACCAAGCAAACACCAAACAGTAACACCACCAAACAAACACCAAACACCAACCAAGCAAACAAACACAATCCAACTCACAAACCAATCAACCAACCCCAAACAATCCACACAGCCACAGCGCGCGTGCGGGCACGTGCACGCATGCACACGCACACACACACACACACACACACACACACACAAGCTCCACATGCATTCGAAATATCATTTCTGGTTTTTGGTGCAACCAAATGATACTGATACCGATACCGATACCGATACTGTTTTCTGAACGATCAGCCGAACCAAACTCCGCCGAACCAAATGACCGAACCCGAACTCAGTTCCCGAACCGAACGACCAAACCCAAACTCGGTTTTTGAACTGAATGGCCGAACATCCAAACCGCATTCTGTTCGCACATCCCTATAATTTAACAAACTGCCTTGACTTAAACACCTCCTGTGGTTGCACATCCTTCAAACAAAGGGGGACAGAACTTCAGGAAAGTCAAAAACAAAACAAACAAAAAACCCCCAATCAAACAAAAAAAAACACATCAGTAACCTGAGCCAATCAGCACTAAAAGGGAAGAATCCTCCCTGGATGCTAACAACTAAGGAAACCAAACTAACACTGCCGGTTGGGTGGGTGCTTGGATGACTTACAACTTCTGTCCTTGATAAGCTGGGAGGATCAGGGTGGGTCACTGCAGCCCAGCTTCTGCCTGACTTGCCCAGATTGGGCTAACAACCTGGTCTGTTCAAATCTCTGGTGGTCATAAACCAGGGCCAGACTTAGGAATTTTGTGCCCCTAGGCCCTCTCAGACTGTTGTCCCCAAGCCAAGCTCCCCCCCCCCGCTTAAGCCTCTGCCTTCCCTCCCCAGTGCATCCCATTTCCCCCTCCGCAGCCAAGCTCCCTCCCAGCTGAAACCTCCCCCTCCTTGACTCCTCCCCAGTCAAGCTCCCCCTCCCTTCCCCAGCGCAGCCCAGGTCCGTCTTCACTCCCCAGCCCAGCCCAGGTCCCCCTCCCCTCCCCAGCCAAGCTCCCCCCAGATCAAGCCTCCCCAGTGCACTCCAGGTCCCCCTCCTCAGCCAAGCTCCCCCAGCCTAAGACTCCCAGGTCCCCCTCCCCAACCAACTTCCAAACAGTCCACGGCCACCCCACCCAGGGAAACCTCACTTCCCCCAGTGACCCAGGCAGGCTGACTGGCCCGGGCCCCCCACCCAAGTCACCCCCTCCCCATGTGACAGACCCCAGCCCTAGCCTTACTGGTTCAGGCCCCTGGTCAACTTCAGCAGCCAATCACACACCAGCCCTGACTCCTGCAGCCTTGACAGCAGTGCCACAGGAGCCTCCATGTGGGCCACCACCAGAACAACCCTGTGGCCCCTGTCCCGCTGGGCCACCTCATCATCAGGCCCCTCCTCCAGGAAGCAGACCCCCCTCCCCCCACCCATCTCCCCCTCCTCCAGGCCATTTGTCCATGCACCACTCGACCACCAGCTGGCGGCCAAGCCCCCCGCAGCCACCTTGCAAGTTGCTATTCACCTGCTGCTGCCACTGTGCCCCTGCCCCCGGGTGCACTGACAGTCTCTACCTGAAGAATCTAAGGTAGTAAGCACCAGGCGGGGTGGTAGAATCCAGACCATCTCTGTCTCTTGGCTCGCTCGGCTCACTCCCTCCTCTCTGTGCATGGTGCATGTGCTTCTGGCTGCCAGGCTCATCATGTGCCAAGCAGCAGGAGGTAGCAGAAGAGTAGAGTGAGTCTGCACCTGGAACTTGGAGGAGGGAGGAGGGGCGGTGCTGGCTGGCGGGTTCAGGCAGGAGGAGGGGCGGGGCCAGGGAGCCCTAAAGGGGAGGGGGAGTCTCCCAGTCCCAGGCTTCAGCTGCGGTCAGGCGGGGCAGCAGCCTCCAGCCCCACAAAAAAGAAGAAGGAGAAGGAGAAGGAGCGAGGCAGTGACAGATTTTGCTGCCCCCAAGAAAATGTTTCCCAAGGCCTGGGCATAGGGGGCCTGCCCCGAAGTCCAGGTCTGGATATAACTCCTTCCCTGCTTGCTGCCCCACAAAACTGCCTCCCTTTGGTCCTGCTCCCTTTTTCCTATGGAGACGGCAGGGACAAGATTCTTTCCCCGCAAAAGGGAGCGGGGGGTGGGATGTGAATAGGGACTATGCAATGAACAGGCAGTGGGGTTAAAATAAGCAAAAGGAAGTATTTTCCCCCCCACACAACTCACAATTAACCTGTGGAACTCTTTGCCAGAGGATGCTGTGAAGGCCAATTGTATAACTGGGTTCACAAAAGTATTGGATAAGTTCATGGAAGTTGGGTCCCTCAGAGGCTATTAGTCAAGGCTATCACGGAATAAAGCTGCTGACAACCAGAATCTGGAAATGAATGACAGGGAATGGATCACTCCATATACTTGCACATTTTTTTTGATGCATCCAACATTGACTGCTGAATGATTGATTGATTGATTTTTATTTATGGTCGCAACCAAAATAAGGCTGTTGAATATTGGGGTAGATGGAACCATCTGTTTGACTCGGTATCACAATTCTTATGTTCGTTTGTTCCATTTGTGGGTTAGGTTTGCCTTCCACATAAGTCATACTCATGACTCCTGCTTTGGGTGAAAACAAATGAGACAATAGCCCATGTTAGCTGGCGGTAGCCTGCATTAGCCAGGGAGCCAGTTGCTTGTCTGGTAGGTCGCTGCCAGATGTTCACCTGCTATGGTCTTGGGGTGGGCAGCCAGTTGCTATGTGCCATGTGGGCTAACAGCAGTTGATGATGCAGCCTGGGCAAAGGCCTAGCCATCCAGGCTAAACTGGGGTAATGGTCTCTCTCCTGTCTATTCAGGCCCTACCCAGCCCAGGACAGCTGACTGGGCCCGGTGCAGCATCCTCTCCCTGGCCACCAAACAGCTGATGGGAGGCCCCGGCAGGGCACCCCTGATCAGCTGTTTAGCGCATACATCTGGGCTAGCTGAGGGTGCACCTTGAGGCCCCCCATCAACTGTTTTGTGGCAGTTTTTCCTGGGAGTTTGATCCTGCTGTGCAGTGGGGGGTCCGGCTGTCCTGTCCCATATGGACAGCTCTGTGGCCAACCAGTGTCATGGAGGGATGTGTGACAGCATCCCCCATGCCTGGATTACTGGGGAGCGGGGCTGCTTGTGTGAACTGCTCTCCCCACCAACCTGAAGAGTGGCAGCTGCAGTGGCCCTCCCCAGGGTGGTCTGGGGAGCTGGGGAGCCAGAGTCTCATTTGCTTTCACCCTTTGTCTGAACTGGAAGCAGGGGAATTGCCTCCTTCTGTGAGTCCTCTGCTGTTCCAGAAAACCTCAAAACTTCACTCTTTTGTATTTCCCTCACAACATCTTTGCCTCACTGATAGCTTGTTATTCCAGCTCCCCCTGCTGACAAGTTCCCGAATCCCAAACAGGAACATCAGAGGAGGGAAGAGAGTTATGCAATACCTGGTTTTCCCTGCTTGTAGGAACAAAATTGGAGAAACCACCTGTGGAATAAGTACCCTGTTTAAAGTATGCTCCTCAGAATGAGTCACAACTGAAATCAACAGGAGGTCTGGGGTATGCCACTTTTCTGAAGGTGAGGCCCCCAAATTATCTCTAACACCCAGACACTGAAATCACAAACAACCAATGGCCACTCTGACGTGTCTATACATGCCATTTCTCCATTTTAAAAATGGGCCTGAAAACTAAACAGATACTGTTCAGATTTTCAAAAGGGCCCAAAGGAGTCAAGAGACTAACTTCTGTTGAATTTTACTGTGACAGAGCACCTAATTTCTTTACAGTCCTCTAAAAACTCCAGCTTGTAGTGGTGTTCATGGGTAGGAAGAAAACTATTATTTATATATTTATTTATTTATTTATTACAGGCATTTATTTCCTGCACCTTCCTGCACACTGGCAGCTCAGGGAGGTGAACAACACAAATGGTCAAAAAATATAAAATCCTTTTAAAATACTACAAACATTTAAAATATTAAAATACTCAAAAAAGAAGTCTAAAAGGCAGAACCACCCCCTCCCCCCAATCTCCCCCTCCCTGAAGGCCCGGTGGAACAACCAGGTCTTACAATATCTTTGGAAAGAGGGGAGGTCTGGGGACAGATGGGCCTCCAACGGGAGGGAATTCCACAGCCGAGGCACAGCCACCAAGAACGCCCTCTCTGCCGTCGCCACCTGGGATACCCGGGGGACTTCAAGTCGGACGCCCCTGGTCGACCGCAAGGGCCACGAAATGACCCGGGACCTGAGGCGGTCTTGCAGATAAGCAGGACCCAAACTATTTAGGGCTTTATAGGTCATCACCAACACCTTGAATTGGGCCTGGAAGACAATAGGCAGTCAGTGCAGAGTACGGAGCACAGGTGTAATGTGCTCGCGGCGGCCTGTCCTCGTTAGGAGACGGGCCACCGCATTCTGCACCAGCTGCAGCCTCCAGACCGTCCTCAGAGGTAGCCCCACGCAGAGTGCGTTACAGTAGTCCAATCGAGAGGTAATGAAGGCATGGATGATGGTGGCCAGATCTGAGTCTGAGACATACGACCACAGCCGTCACACCAGATGTAATTGGAGAAATGCTCTCCTCGCGACAGCCTCCACCTGACAATCCAGGCAGAGGTGCGGATCAAGGAGCACCCCCAGATTATGAACCTGAGTGGCCAAAGGGGGGCACACCCCACCAATTATAGGAGCCACCACCCCCTCAGCCCTATACACCAACATCCCATCCGTCTTGTCAGGATTCAGCCTCGCTCTCATCCAGTCCCCCACAGCTGCCAAGCACCGGGAAAGAACCGAGACTGCAAGGCCTGGGTCTCCAGAAAACAAGAGGTAGAGTTGTGTATCATCAGCGTACTGATGACATCGCATTCCGAACCCTCTCATGACCTCACCCAAAGGTGGCATATATATGGTGAACAGGAGAGGGGACAGAATACAACCCTGCAGGACTCCACACGTGACGTTCCGGGGAGATGACATATATTCCCCGAGAACCACCTGCTGTGTTCTCAAGGCCAGGAATTAGAAGAACCATTCAAGAACAATCCCACTCACCCTGACCCAGTCCCGCAGCCTTGTCACCAACATCTCCTGGTCAATGGTATCAAATGCCGCTGACAAATCCAATAAGATCAAAATAGATGATCTGCCCTGATCCAATTCATGGTGTAGGTCATCAACCCAGGCCACATGTGCAGTCTCTGTGTCAAACCCAGGGCGAAAGCCAGACTGCGAGGGATCTAGAAAACCAACCCGGTCCAGATGGCCCTGTAACTGCCGGGTCACCACCCATTCAATAACCTTCCCTAAAAAGGGAAGGTTAGAGATTGGCCGATAGCTGGCCAGGGAGTCGACATCCAAAGATGGCTTCTTGAGCAGAGGCTGCACCACCTCCTCTTTGAGACAGCTCAGCACTCTGCCCTCCCTAAGGGAGGCATTGACAACCACCGTCAGCAACGGTCCTAATGTCTTCCGGCAGCCAGGACGTGCATGGATCTAATTCACAACAGGTGGCCCGCAGTGTTCCAAGAACCCAATGAAACTGCTCCCACAACAACCGACATGGCGGGGCTTCCCCTACCTTTGATTCACCCACTGTCATAAGTGCAGCATCGAAGTTGTGAGGAATCTGAGCAATTTAATTCGCAAAAAAGTCAGCAAACATGTCACAGCAGGTACTGGAAGATTCCAGCTCCAGGCGGAGAGAGGCCGGACTGACCAGCCTCTGCACCACCCAGAAAAGCTTTGCTGGACGTGACTTTGCTGATACAATGAGGACAGCAAAGAACTCTTTCTTTGCTGCCCGCACCGCAACAGCATATGCTCTTAAACTAGCTTGATGCTGCAATCGGTCAGTTTCAGTGCGAGTCCAGCGCCACTGTCGCTCCAACCGCCACCCATCCTGCTTCATCCAGTGCAGGTTCTCCGTGAACCATGGTGACCCTCACCATCAGCATTCTGGGAGAGGACACCTGGGAGCCATTCGGTCAATGGTCTCAGTCAACAAGCTGTTCCAGAAGGCAATGAGGTCATTGAGTGAATGATCATCAAGATTGGGAAGCAATTCCCCTAGAGCATTCCAGAACCTTTCTGGTTCCATAAGTCTCCGGGGCCATACCCAGCAAACTGGTCCTACACCTTTCCAGGGGCAGAAATGTGCCAGGAGACTGGTCTGGAGGAGGTAATGATCTGTCCATGACAGGGGTAAAACTACTACATCCCCCACCGCCGGATCCCTCGCTTCAAGGTCTGTGCAGAACATCAGGTCAAGGGCATGTCCCCCCTCATGTGTTGGGCCCCATACCCTCTGAGACAGTCCCATGGTTGTTATGGCGTCCATGAACTCACACTCTGCTCCCCTAAGATTGGCATCAGAATGGATGTTGAAGTCCCCCAGGACCAAGGCCCTTGGGGACGGCAAGACTACCTCTGATACCAATTCTGCTAGAGCGTGTAGGGATGCTGCCATACAGGTAGGTGCGCGGTATATCAGCAGCAGCCCTAAGCTGTCTCTGACCAAATCGATCACAAGGTGGACCTCCTCCATGCCCAAGATGGTCTGCACAGGATACCGCCTCACAGACCAAGTGTCCTTAAAAACAACAGCTACACCACCTCCCCACCCCTCTGATCTGGGTTGGTGCTGTACAGAGTACCCGCCTGGAACAAGGTCAGCCAGTATTGGCCCCGACTCACTGTCCATCCAGGTCTCTGTGGGTCGGCCGATTGATCCAAGATCAACTCTTGGATTGTTGTTGATTTATTACTGACTGATCTTGCATTTAGCAGCAACAGGCCCAGATCAGGGGCTCCCCCCGATCATGATTCCTGCATTATCTGCCTGGGGGCCTATGCAAGGGACTGGAATTAAGTACCTGTCCCTTCCCACTGTTGTTCTCTGCCTCCCAGAAGGACCATAATTACCCTGGCCCATCATGACCCCAATGGCCGTGGACAACTCCCCCGGCCCCCTCCCCCCCAGTGGCCATCCCGCCGGACCCCCAAGGAAAAACCCTTCCTCCCCTAACCCCCTCCCCTCTCCCCAAACCCCCCAAGACCCCTTCCCCCCAGGTTCCCCTCTCACAGGGAGACCAACCCCCCCACCCTTGTTGGGTTGAATCCCCCCTCACACCGGGGGGACATACCCAACCCTCCCCAACTCAGCCCCCCCCCCACATATTCAGGGAAGCGGTCATATTCCCCTCAGTCCTCACCCATCCCTCCATCTCTATATACCCTAGCCAAGCTGCCTAAAGACCCAGTCACCCCTATCCCTTAACCAGCCACATCCTCACTTCCCACTCCCTCAAAAGAGGGCCTGTGAGGGTCAAGGCCTATCCGATGTCCTGGCCACCATGGCTCCCACGAATGGCCCAACCAACGGTGAACACCCTTTGGGTGCCGCCCAAGGACTGGTGCCCCCAGGGCCCAACCTTAGCAGATATACCTGTAGGAGGGGAGAGGAGAGGAAGGGAGTCAGGTGGAAATCATCACTCCCTCTGCCAAATAAGCAGCCCAGCCCAGCAGCAGAGTCCTGCTTGCTGAGTAAGACAAACAAGGCAATTTCATTGTGAGCTCTTGAGTTACTGAAAGTGTTTCCCAACTTCCCATGAAATTTAAACCTGCAGAAAGCAGGCTTAAACTATCCAAATAGTTTTAGGTCCTCGACTCCAAAGGAGTCAAAGTTTCATTCAAAATTAGTGGCAATGAGGCTTCTAAGCAACTTAGGATATTTTGAAAAGTTTGGGTGCCACCTTGCTGGTTGCAACTAGGGATAAGCATTCTGGATTCAGATTGATCCGGGCTGTAGGGATCAATCCGAATTATGCTCTGTCCTGAATCTGGCGTTCTGGATTCCACCCCCCACTACCAACTGGGGTGGTGGCGGCTTCATTGACGTTCTGCCAGCCCACCACTGCAGCGGAGGGTCCTCCTGGCAGGCTCCATCACCATAATGCACTGCTGCGCTCCCAACTCCAGATTACACATGTAGAAAATGGTTGCCAGTTCCATTTTGCATATGCTCAGCCCTTTTCCAAAATGGCGGCTATGCTGCCACTGACATTTTGGAAAAGGGCTGCTGGTCTGCTCATGTGCAAAATGCCTGCTGTGCATGTGCAGAACAGCTGACCTTTTCTAAAATGGCGGCTATGCTGCCACTGACATTTTGGAAAAGGGCTGCATATGCGCAAAATGACCCCAGTGGCCATTTCGCGCCTGCGCGGTCCGGAGCCAAGAACTCAGCCACACACCACATTGAAGAAGTCTTCAGGGAGGGTCCCCATAGCAGTGGCGGACCAGCAGAGCTTCAATCAAGCCCCCCCAAGGCCATTAAGTACACTCCAGGGTCCCAGAGGATGGGACTGGGGGAGGTTGGACCCACTGCCCTGAGGGGAAATACAGATGGGAACATGAATTGGTTTCCCGTTGACTTCAATGGGAAAATTTCCCATTGACTTCAATGGGATCCAAATGTGAATCTGTAACTAATCTGGAAATTACTGATCCGAATCCAGAACAGATCTGGATCCGTAATTCAATCCGGATACAACCAGATTTCATGAATGTACCCAGGTATAAAAATTCAGGCATGATATCTAAATAATTTTAGATCCTCAGGAGTCTATATTTCATTCAGTGTCAGTGGCAATGAGGTATCTTAGCAACTTAGGATCTCTTGAAAACTTTGAGTGCATCCTCACTCCATTGGAGTAAAAAGGAGTTTTGCCATTGACTTCAGTGGCATCACAATTACATCCATTATCCCCAATGATTGGCTGGTACCTGAGTATTTGCACAGTAGGAGTGCAGACCCCCATCACTGACACCAAGAACGTGGCTTCCATGGACTTTAATGGATGGAGGTTTGCACCCTATATTTTGCTTTTGCTTCCTACTGCGTTTTTGGAATAAAATGGTGGTGAAAGATTAGAAATCAAGAAGTCCAGGTGATTTAAAGAATTGGTTCAAAGATCCCATCCAGCATTTTTAGTTGGCTATTGGAGTTGCAACAAATAGTAGGTTTTGTATTTGCAGATATCCTTATGTTTGGATAGCCATCCAAATAATATCTATCTACATTGAAATGGATATCTGCATGTTCCCTCATTGCCTGAAGTTGTATGGCAAGGGTGTACAGAGAGATGTTTTCATGACTGTGCCTCAACTCTGAAACTCCCTTCCCATGGAGTTTTGCCAAAACCCAAGCCCGAGCATTTTCCATAGGCAATGTCAGACCTCTTTTTCTGGCCAGGCGTTTAGCAGGCAAGGATATGACTTAGGAGTGTTTAGAGGAAATTTATATTTTTATTGGTTTTTATTTTTGTATATTTTATGTCTGTTTATTTCTCTCTCTGTTTCATGTTGTGAGCTGTCCTGAGCCTTCTGGGAAGGGTGGGATAAAAATCTAATAAGTAAATAATTTGTTTCCATTCTAGTAGCTATACATCTTGCCAAACAACGTTAGTCTTGACATTCAGAATTAAGTTCCTCTGTCTCTTGCCGTAAGATGCTGCAGTGTCTCATTGCAAAAACCTGCAGGAATCCTATAGGTGTATCGCACAAACTAATAAGCAATGCTATTTCTTTCAGTGCACTAAAGGGCTGTTTCTATAGCTTCCTGTGGACTGTTATGCCCAGCAATAATCAGAACTTGTTTCCACTGAGGCATCCCAATTGGGAGGGGAAAGGTTCACTTTTTCCTTTAAGGTCTTGTCTAAATAATATGATCTCATCCTACTTGATGATAGCCTGGTGTATTTATTTTAGCAATGACAAAAGTTTCTCTTGTGGATTTTCCTTGCAGTGAAATCATTTGTTTTTCTTATTAGGAACTGTTTACTCATCTCATGTCCCAGTCAAAGCTACTTATCATCTGCAGCCGGCACCAAAGGAGCAAGGGGAAACGGGTAAAGAGAGGCAGAAATGCTTGGTTTGACCACGATACTTTGCCATACCTCCCAACATTTTCAGGAGTTAGGGATGGGTGTTAGGATTTGGGATTATTCAGGTGAAGGGATTCTCCAGACCATTCCCTGAGTGGGGGCTGCGGGCAAACATCTGGTGACCACCTACAGGCAAGTGGATGCACATCTGGTGGGGGCTATTGTGGGCTATTGTCTTGTTTGTTAACACCCAGTGTCATGCTAAGCATGTCAGGCCTTGGAGCAGGAGGAGGTTTAACTGACCCAAGGGCACCCTAACACCCAAGTGCACCCTAGCGCACATTAACCCAAGCGCACCCTAACACCCAGTAATAGTAAGAGATGAGCTCAGGGCAGGTAGGCCAGGGAATGGGAGTTGGGAACCAAGGTCACCAGAGAAGTGGTGGGGCCAGGCAGCTCTGGGGGCCCTAATTAGGGGCAGGCAGAGAGCCCTGTGGTAGGGGAGATAAGAATCGTAGAGGCAGGGAGATGCCTGGGGTGGGGGAAGTAGGGACCTCAGAGAGTGAGATGTGACAGCCGTAGTGACCCTGGCAAGGGATTGCCCCTCACACCCCACCCTTAGCAGGTCATGGATCATAACTCCAGGGACAGACGTTGATGTTGGTTCAACAAGGGACTGAGAAGATGGCCAGGCCAAGGATCCCAGTGCCAAGCACCATCCTTCCAGAAGCAAGGCCAACACCCTTTCCTCTATGGTGCAGGCCTGAGGACAAAAAGTGGAGGCTGTAGGGATTTTCCATTGAATAATTCCTCAGAAGTGTCAACAAGGGGAAAAGTCATTCCCACCCCCAGAACAACAGAATGACACTAACAGTCAGAAACAGCTTTAGGCAGTCGGGGAAAGCAACAATGGTCTTGCTGGACTGGGCTATCTCCTATGCAAAGACCTGTGTCCTTGGCCATGCTTGGGAAGGGGAGGCCAGGGGGAGGAGGAGCATCAGGGGGTGAGGTTTTCTGGGGAAGCATGCCTTCTCTTAGCATGATTGCTGTTGGACCCCATTGCTTACTAGTTACCACCTCTGAAAGCAAAACCCAAGTTGTCTATAAATGTGCATCCAATAACAAGATATCAACATTTCTGCAATTGTTAATATTTTAAATTGATATGCTGCCCTTCTTCAAAAAGAATTTAGGGCAGCTTACAAGCAATAAAACCACAATACATGCGGCATACTCTCCCACCCTCCATAATTCTACCCCCACCCTATATCACACATCAAAAGTATTAAGAATTTTAGTTAAAACAACCCCAAACTCTAACCCCTCTCCTCCACCCACTCCGTTCTCATGCCTCACATATGAGAGTCCTCACCCCCAAGACTTCCCCTGACTCTTACCTGTGTGTGTGTGTGTGTCCCTACTCCCCACCCTCCGAATCCCATACTTCCCCCACTTAAAGTCAGTTTTGTAATGTGTGAATGCACTATTCCAGATGTGACTCTTGCAGGGCTGCGAGATCTTGCTGCATAAAAGGGGATTAGTGCGTTCACACATTACAAAACTCCAGCATTTATAACATCTGGTGTTATCTCAAGCACTTATAAGAATCCATTTTTGTCATATGTAAAAGAGGCCTTAGACTCTCAAGAGTTGATTTTAAAGGGTAAAAATAGCATGGAAAAATGGCCCCCTTACCTTTCACTGAAAGCCATTGGGTGTTAGGCCGCTTTTAAATGAGGTGCTTAGAAGTGCCTCCTGAGCCCCAAGTTCAGAGGAAAGCTGCACGGGGAGTGTTTACACGCTCCCTGCATTGCCGGAAGTGACGTGCTCCCCGTTGTCGGCAGCGGCGGTGGCTGGAGATGCAGGGCTTTGAAGAGGCGTGTTCTGAAAGCCTGAAATGTGAGGATTTTAGAACGCACCTCTTCAAAGCCCCATGTTTCCAGCCGCTGCCGCCGCCGCTGCCAATGGGGAGCACATCACTTCCGGCAGCGTGGGGAGCGTGTAAACACTCCCCGTGCAGCTTTCCTCTGAATGTGGGGCTCAGGAGGCGCTTCTAAGTGCCTTGTTTAAAAGCGGCCTCAGATTCTTACCAACTGTGGGATCTACTTACGTCACAATTAACTAAAATTTCTGGTTAAGTCAACAAAGTATGTTTCCCCCAGGACTAACAAACGTATTGCTCCTTGAATAAGATAATGTGAATTCTGTACCCACTCTCTCTCTCTTTGTGTCCTGTCATCATGTCCATATCTCTCTCCATTGCTTGCTGAGCACAAGATGTCACTCACCCTGTGGCCCTGGTAAGGTCCAGGTTTCCTCCAGAAGGTTTCCTCCAGGTACAAGTTTCTTCCAGGACTTGACAGGCCAGAAGGCCTTCCCCCCCATGGTTTGTATCTCACCACAGTCACAAATATCCAGGTCTTGTAGATAGCCCCACCTTCTCATGTTGTTTAACTTGCCAAACATCATTTGCAGGGGTGTAGCTAGGTGGGAATGAGCCCTGGTGGAGAAGATGGAATGGGCCCCCTGATGGGGCACTCTGCTCCAGTGTGCAGATGCGTTTTATATGCATGTGGCTCCTCTCCAGGCGTGTGGGCCCCAGTGTAGCTGCACCTGCTGCATCTATTATAGCTATCCTTCATATGCTCTGAATGGAATTTAGACCCCTCCAATTTGGCCAACTCAACTCTAACTCTGCTGGAAGATGTTCAGTGCCATCCACATGCACTTTTACATTCCTGTCAAAAACATCTAGCTGTTTGCCAACTTTGCAGTTGAGTGGCTGGTGGAGAGGTTTCCTATGACTTTACTGTGGTGACACTGTACCCTGATAAATTGGATTTTTAAGCTGGAGAGAGTATAACCACCCAGTTAACAATGTCGGTAACTTTTTGGCAGTATGTGAATTAAAATACTGTAGTCTGTACCCTCCAAGCTTGCAGTGCAATGTACCAGTGCGCCCCCCCCCCCCCCGCTTGCAGCGCAAGCCCAACAGGGAAGACGATTGCATTAGAAGCTGCTTGGAACCCAGTGTGGGGCCTGTAGTGCAGGCACGTGCAACGCTTCTGTTTCCTGCTGTTCAGGTGAGTGGCACGAACAGGAACGCTGCTGCACTGGCATTACAATTCTGGAGGGTATATACTACAGTAATTTAATCACATGCCACCAAGAAATCACTAATTTACTCAAAGGTACTGATATTTTTAGCAAGGAAGGTAAAGTAGCATTTGGGTAGGACTTACACTGCTCGATTTGTTTAACTCTGCACAAGTTGAATTTCTGATATGTCACACACAATTTGACTTAACTGGACTCCACTGTATCAGGCCCTGGTCCTGTGGAAACTCACATGCCATGAGGGCTGTCCTGTGACAGTGGAAATTTTTACACACACCTTAAAATGCTGGTCTTTCAATCTTCTGGGTTTACAAGCCCACAAGTAAGTTCCGGATGCATTCTTCACACACACACTGCCATGAGGCAGTTTCTGGATGCATTCTTCACACACACACACACACACTGCCCTGAGGCAGCCTAAAGTAGCCGCAGCTGTAGACATGAGGGGCTGCCATGGAAACCAAGTAACCACAGTTGCCTGGAGCAAAACAGTTTACCAGGATAACTTTTTACACACAAAAGTTCTGGGAGAAGTTCTATGCAGAAATTCAAAGAGAACATAAGAACATAAGAAGTGCCATATTGGGTCAGACCAATGGTCCATCTAGCCCAGCATCCTGTCTCCGACAGTGGCCAATCACGGTGGCTTGGGAGAAGTACCCAACAGGTCACAATGGGGAATCCATTCCCTGTTGTTTTCCCCCAGCTCCCGTCATGTTCCCTGATCCTGTCTAGCTAATAGCTACGAATGGACCTATGTTCTAGAAACTTGTCCAAACCTCTTTTAAACTCAGCTATAGTACAGGCCCTTACCACAGCCTCTGGCAGTAGATTCCACAACCTAATTATACGCTGAATGAAAACATATTTTCTTTTATTTGTTTTAAACTTGCCAACCATGAGTTTCATGGAGTGTCCCATAGTTCTAGTACTAGATGAGAGGGTAAATAACTGCTCCTTGTTTATTAGTTCCACACCACTCATGATTTAATAGACCTCTATCATATCTCCTCTCAGTCGTCTCTTCTCTAAAGTGAACAGCCCCAACCTACCAGGCCTCTCCTCATATGGGAACCCTTCCATGCCCTGGATCATTTTTGTTGCCCTTCTCTGTACCTTTTCTAGTTCAGCTATGTCTTTTTTGAGATGGGGTGACCAGAACTGCACACAATATTCCACGTGTGTTCGTTCGCACCATTGATTTGTATAGAGGCATTATGATATCCTCAGTTTTATTCTCTATCCCCTTCCAAATAATTCCTAACATTCTGTTTGCTTTTTTGACTGCTGCTGCGCACTGCACTGCGGATTTCATTGTATTGTCCACAACCACCCCCAGATCCTTTTCCTGAGTGGTAACCCAGCATTGTGTATGCATAGTTTGGATTATTTTTCCCTACGTGCATCACTTTGCACTTGTCCACATTAAATCTCATTTGCCATTTAGATGCCCAGGCACCCAGTCTCGTAAGATCCTGTTGCAGTTCCTCACAGTCTGCTCGT